>PYSP01000159.1:0-89340 GCA_003049395.1 Pseudohalonectria lignicola
GTGTGATAGAGAATCCTTCCATCCAATGCCATCCAGCTGCCATCCAGCGGCCATCCATCCTACCTCGAATGGCCTGCCATGGGTCTCGACCCCGGGCGCATCGGAATCGACCAGAGGAGAGCAGCTGAGAGAGGGAGAACATGCAGCAAACAGGCGCCCGTCTTTGTTGGCCGCAAACCAGAAGCGCCTGAGTGGGTGGGTGGGTCGTCCGATGCACTATGTTATGTTACTAGTGTGTTACTGGCTCTCTTTCCCATCATACTACGTAGGTGGGGCATGGAGGTAGACACCAGACCGTTGGGCGTTGGCACAGAGTCACCAACAACCGCTTGCGCTTGCATTCCCTTGGTGGGTAAGTAGTAAGGATCTAGCCTCAATAGAGGGTGTCTCTCACTGGGGTCTTGTTTTCTCACTGGCTATGGGGTCTTATTTTCTTCCTTTTTTTGCTGGCAGATGCAGGCTACCAGCCTGTAATGTGACAGCAGAGACAGTGACTCCAACCTGCATCACTGCAGAGTGCAGGCGCAGAGTCTCTGCAGAAGTGGAAGCGAGTGGGCGACTGACTGCATCATGTCTTGTGGCTTCGATTCTTCTCTGACCAGTCTGACTGGAGGCCGAAAATGGCGCAAGCGCCCAACCCCCTGCAGGACAAGGTTCACTGCGGACCTCTAATCCAATCAGCGGCCTCATCCTAGGCGCAATGCGAGCAGGGGTGCCCATATCACACGCCAAGACGGCGTCTAATCCTCTCAGGCAAGTACATCTTGCTAGCTCTCTCCCAATAGCGCTTCATCCTCGCCCTACTTCATCATATCACTGATAATATCACTGGAAGCATCCTGCAGACGCTGTCTTCGACTCTTGAGTCTTGAGAGGTTAGGTTGTGCCGTGAGCATGCAACCGGGGTTGCCTAGTTCGTCAATGTAGTTCGTCAATGAGGGGGTTGTGCCCAACAAGGACGGTCAACTGTTCAAACTAATGCAGCAACGGCGGTGAAGGTTATTCGGAACAAATAATTGTTTTTGGTTTCCTCCTTCGGAAGACGCTACCTAGCGGATGGACGAGGTTAAGGATTAAGGAAAACCCACGATGGATGGGCACGTTCTGCTTACCTCATGGTTCAGCCCCGTCTTGAGGCCGCAGTTCTGGCAAGATGGCCGATGGATTGCCCGCCGTAATCAAGGAGAGAACATGACAGGATATACCTAGCCATATACACCGACACCACCAGGCATGGGAAATTATCATGATGGATGCTCCGTAGTCTGCTATTGAGCACGTACTGCGTACTGTGTTGGGCAAGTTGGGTAAGGGGATCACTTCGGGACGGAATTCGCAAGCTGCTCCATGGCCGAGAATTTAAGCGCGCAGTTTTCTTGGTCTGTGCATGCGCTTATTGGCAGTACCGAACAGTTGGGACTATCCCGCTAATAAGCTCTGGTGAGTTTACGAGTACCTTTGTAATGCTGATTGATCCCCGTTGCCTGACTTGCCTATCCGTAGCATCTACTACTACTAGGCGGCCCTCCACTGCTTATCCGACAACTAGCGAGTCACAACCAACGAGCAAAGCAGTCATCAAATGAGTACTTCCCCAGATTTTGGAGGAGAAAGTCAACCTTCATTCATCAAATGATGTATTAAACGCAAAATAAGAAAATCAAGAAAGAAAAACCCTGAAACGGGCCAAGGGCAATCGCCATGAACATTTTGGAGCGCAAAGCTCTGGCTCAAGATGAACGGGCCATTCTCCATTTTGTAAGGAAACCTGAGAGCCTGAGAGCCGGGAAGCCCGAGGAGCCCAAGATGATCTGAGATGGAAGTGCGGTGCACAGGGAGTTACGGATGGCTAAAGATTGAGATGTCGAGAGAGCAGGACTACGACTGTTTCTACGCCCAAGTCATAGAGAACAAGCACCCAGCGCTCAAGTCGCTGCCGCTCGGCATCAAGCAGAAGAGCATCCTCGCCACGTGCAACTATGTTGCGAGGGGGCGGGGCGTGAAGAAGCTGATGCCCATCTTCGAGGCCAGGCAGATCTGCCCTGATCTGGTCCTGGCCGATGGGGAGGACTTGACCCCATTCCGAGATGCCTCCAAGGCGCTCTACAGGCTGCTCCGGTCTTACTCGTGGAATGGCAAGGCTGAGCGCCTCGGGCTCGATGAGGTGTTCCTCGATGTGACCGATATCGTGTCCTACAACATGGAGCTGTTGAACCCCAATGCCCTGAACCGATCCTTCTTCTGTCTCTCCAGGGAGGAGCCGGAGAAAGGGTTCGGGTTTGACGCCACCGCATGTGCCGGCTGCTGCGTCGCCGAAACCGACGGGAAAGGTTCAGATTCCCCCCCTGCACCCCCTCACCAGACATGGGAGGCATGTCAGCCACCCCGGACACGACTGCTACTGCTTCTCGCTTCACACCTGGCCTACCACCTTCGCCTCGAGATCGAGGCACAAGGCTACACATCGGCATGCGGCATCGCGACCAACAAAGCCCTCAGCAAGATGGCCGGGAATCAACACAAGCCCAGGGCACAGACTACGCTCCTGGCCATGCGGGGTGAGGACGTGCTCTCGTTTCTGGACCGCCACCCCCTCCGAAGCATCCCCGGCATCGGCGGCAAGATGACAAGAATCCTCGAGGGCCACATTCTCGGCAGGGCGGCCGGAGGCGATGCCCATTCACTCGAGTGTTCGGTGACAGTTGACCAGGTGAGAACCCACCCCGGGATGAACCCCCAGCTTCTGGAGAGGCTTCTGGGAGGCGTGGGTTTCGAGCGGGGCGTCGGCGCGAAGGTCTGGGATCTGCTGCATGGCATCGACGACTCAGAAGTGAAGGCGGCCAGCGTCGTCCCCACCCAGATAAGCATAGAGGACACGTATGTTGGACTGAGGGCCATCCCGGAGGTGAGGCAGGAGCTCATCAAGCTCTCCAGCTCGCTAGTCAGGAGAATGCGAGTGGACCTCCTCGGCGACGACCCGGCCTCAACAGCGGACACGCTCGGCGCCCAGAAACGTAAATGGATCGCCCGCCCGAAGACCCTCCAGCTCACGGCGCGGCCAAAGTACGCGGCCAGCGAGGGGAGGCCCTACAATTTCAACCGGGCAAGCCGGAGTCAGCCGCTGCCAGGCTTCGTCTTCAATCTCGTGCGAGCCCCGGACGAGCTGGCGGAGCAGCTTACCGCTTCCCATCTGCTGCCCATGTTCCACAGCCTCAACCCGACCCGGCCCGGCGGGGATGGGGGTGCGGGTGCGGGTGCGGGTGGGTGGAACATTGGCTTGCTGAACGTCTGCGTGGCTAACATGGCACTTACCGGCGCCGACAGCCTCGAGAGCAGTGGGCGGGACATTTCCGCCATGTTTAGGCGCCAGGATGAGGTCCTGCGGGAATGGACAGTCTATGATAGCACTGAGACGCCCAAAGTAAACAGCCAAGATGCTGCTTCCCCAAAACTTTGTTCCCGGGGTGAAATTAAGGAGCCCCGAGTGAACAGGGAGCGGGAAGTGGATCTAGTGGCAGGAAGCAAGGACGGCGAAGAGAGCGGAGAGACGCAAGAGGGCGAAGATGAAGAAGCCTATAGAATCACCGATGGGTCCAAAATGCTCGGTCAGGGAGACCAAGACCAATGGGATGGTGAGGATGTTCAAGGGTGTGAGATCTGCGGCCACGCGATCCCCGGATTTGCAGTCAAGGCACACGGACTTTTCCATATGCTCGAGGACGGAGGACCAAAATCTAGTACTAGTTGATACCTGCCTCCCAAAAGTAGGTAGGTAGGTAAGTATTGAGTATGTAAGTAGCTGCCTAGGTAGGTTGGGGGCTAGGTAGGACGGTAGGTAGCTCGAAAGTCACCGCCACAACTCCTCCACACCCATCCGCATCACTGTCCCCTCCTTTTCGCCATGCCTAGGTCGACCGACACCTCTCATCGTTAATGCAATAGCCTAGCTAGCTTAGCCTAGAGCCATAGGCGAGCTGCCCAAATACACCACAACGCCAAAGAGGCCTCCCCATCACATGTCAGGCGGATGGAGATCTACTTATCTCAGTCCACACTCCACAGGTGCCCCGCAGGCCAGGCGAGGCCTTTGCAGCTGAACATTCAGAACCCCACGGGAGCCAAGCAACGGACGAACTGGGCACGGAGGTTCGTATACGCAGGATAGTTAGGTAGTTGAGCACTTGGTTAGAAAGGCACCTGGTCAGATGCCCAGAACCAACAATAGCCTGTGGATTGGTTCGGCTGCTTCTAGATGGAATTCCATTCCCACCTTGGTTTTGGGTAGTGAAGCCTCGCGAAAGGCGCCTGCCCACAGCCTCCTCCGTACACACGGCACAACCACAAAGTGCCTCTCTCAGTGCTTCTCTCAGTACATGTCTCCTAGGACACTGATAAATCTCCAGTTTGGTGGCCTCGGCTACTCTTAAATAGAAACAAGTAGAGAAGTCCGTGCGATCAACGACGCCTGCCTGGGTTATAAGATTTCGTGATCGGCCCACAAATCGAACTAGACCTCTCCTTCAAGCCCCCTTCCTTCCCAAGGACGGAGCTCGAGACCCAAACAGAGTCATGCCCGAAGCAGAAAACGCCTTCAATGACAACAACCCCCCGTCCCAGTGTGCCCAACCGCCAAAAGATGGGGATTGAATGATTAAAAACGCTAATCGGAGTCGAACCGGGACCCGCAACAGCAACAGCACCAGCACCAGCAGCCAGTAGGTCCCGGCTTATCCCAACGCCTCGTCCCGCCTGAACCCTTTTGTTTCCGTACCTGTTTTTTCTTTCCCTCTTCCTCACCCCACAACATCCGTGCGGCCCATGTGTGACCCGTGTACGACCTACCTGGTCAGTCAACCAGAGCCGCCATCCGACGCAACTCCTCGTTGCCCTTAAGCATCTCTTCCAGCCAGTCGGCTGCCATGGCAAGCATCGTGCTTTTGCTGAAGCCGCCGCCCTTGAGGCCAGGCACCAGGTCGCAGAGGTCGTCGAAACCCTCCTTTATGAGCGTCCTTCTCTTTTGCTCGCTCTTGATGTGGTTCTCCCGCTTCTGCTCCTCCGTGAGGTTCTCCCGCGGTGGCTTGGGACCCCCAGCTGCGCCTGACTTGCGACGCTTGCCCGTGGTGCCGCCCTCGGACGGCGGCGGCTCCGACACGCCGTCGATGATCTTGGATTTCCGCTTCCGGTGCGTCTTGGCTGTGGCGCCCGCGCCTGCACTTGCACCTGCACCTGAACCTGCACCCGCGCCCTGGGACTCGTCCTCTTCCTCTTCCTCGGCGTCCTCCTTGGCCTTGCTCTTCCTTCGCTTCCGAGGAGGGCCTTGAGCATCGGGGTCCGACTTGATCACGGTCGGCTGTATCCTCGTCTTGAGCCTCAAGGGTGACGAGTCCCCGTTCAGGACTGGGCTTGACGGTCGTGTGGTGGTGGCGCTGCGGCTGACCTCCAGGCACTCGATATACTTGAGGCGTTCATTCTCCAGCGCCTCGGCCGTCTCTTTGGTGGAATTTGGCACGAAGTTGACCTTACTGAACCTAGAGTCCGAGCCCCAGCGCACCTCGACTGAGGGGGGATTGTTTGGCCTGGTCGGGACTTGGTGCAGGGGCCGCGCAGAGGTGCCAAACATCATGTCAGTGAAGGTACTGTCGGGGTCGTCCAGCATGTGAGGTTGATGAGGAGTCACCGGGGTGCGCCTCTCATCGTCCCTGAAGTCAACAACCCCTTGCTGGTGCCGCTGTTGGTGTTGCTGCTGGTGTTGCTGATGTTGCTGCTGGTGTTGCTGATGTTGCTGCTGGTGTTGCTGGTGTTGCTGGTGCTGCTGATGCCTGAGGTGGTCTATCGGGGGCGCCATCTGCACGTTGCGCCCAAAATGCATGGTGTCGTGGCTGTGACCCTGGGTGCTCTGGTGCGCTCGAGGCAGAGACCCATTCTGAAGGAGGGTTGCAGCCGCGAGAACATCGGCCGTGGTGTGTTCTAATGCATGGGCCTGATGAGGAGCCGCGACTGGTGGTTGAGAGTTGGGAGGCGGCGGAGGCGGGGGCATCAATGCGGAGGGACTCGAAAGCGGTCCTGGGAACGTCACATTGGGGAGACCATGTATTGGTGACCCAAGAGGAGCGCTGGATTGTTGCCCAAACGAGGTGGCGGTGCCCATGAACTGCGGGGGCAAGTTTAACCAGTCCTCGCTGAAGTTGAGGCCTTCGCCGAACGATGTACTCCCGAAATGGTCCGATGTCATGTCTTCGAAGAAACTGTTAAGAAAGCGAGCATCGCTCTCGTTCAGGAGCGGGGCCCCTGGAGCCGGCTCGGGAGCATCGAGGAAGAGGAAGTCCTGGGGGTTATCGTAAGTGTCTGTCACAGGTTGTACTCGAAGATTAGTCCCCGCAGGTGCATGGCGTTTTGGCGTTGAAGTGAGGGTTTGAGGGAGTTCAAACAAGCACAGGGGGAGTGCGGGCTCACATCCGAAAGGGAGTTCGGGATCTGACGGCTGCGTCGAACCCATTCTGGGACGTTGTATGACCAGCATGGATGCGAGTTTGCGGGTGGGAGGACAAGACAGCTGTGTGGCCTCTATGGCCTGTCTCTCCAGAGGTCTGTCTCAGTGAAGGAAGAATACGTAGGGTCCGTAGAGAACAACAGACTGTCGGTCTGACAATCTGACACTCATAACACAAAGTTCCGGGTTTCTCGGCGTGAGGGCGACAGCGTGTAGGTGGGTAGGTATCCTGTGATGCCGGACTGTTCAGAGGAGAGCCGCAAGGCAAGCGAGGCAAAGAAACAGGCGGCGGTCAAGTCGGTCCTGGCAGCGGGCAGTAGGTATCGGGACGACTACACGGTGGCTGGAGAGCTGTTGCGGTCTGGTCGTTGGTGGGGGCGAGGCGATAAGAGGGAAGCACATGCGAAATAACATCTGCATTGACCCAGAAAATAAACAAAGGTCTTTGGAGCCCGGCTCGACTCGGGGGAGGGGCGGGGAGCTGCCTCCTCTATAGTCTAGGTACAGGCAAGGCCGTACTGCGTATAGTTTCCTCCAATACGGATGCGTTCGTTGGGTCGAGGAGAGAGGAGCGCACGCGGGCCGCCAGCAGAAACAAGCCTCTGCCGATATGGGAAAAGTCTGGGGTAGAGACCTGACATGCCGGCTGGCGCTGGCGAGAAGCACAACAGCCCAGCAGCACTGGAGCTCGATAGGAGGCCGAAACGGAAACGGACGAGGGAGGCAGGTCAGAAGACCAAGTTCGGAAATACACGCCGGAGATTCAGCGCACGCCAGAACCTGGCAAGCCTGGGGGCACTCGTCGAGCTGCTAGGACTGTTCGTTGTGGACCCAAGCGGTGTAAGTAGGAGAAGCCACCGGTCGCTGCGGTGTCTAATCTGTACGCGTGCGTGTGTGTGTGTGTGTGTGTGTGTGTGTATGTGTGGGTGTGTGTGGGTGTGTGTGTGTGTGTGTCCGCGCAACCAACAGCCCGCGAGCAAAGAAGCTTTGCTTGATGTCGATGAACTAGAAGGCGATTGACCGCTTGGGTCACCTGCAGTCGGGCAATCTCTAAACTACCTACTGCGTACCTCCTACCTCCACATATACCTAGTACTTCCCAGCCCACCTACGTACCAACCTTACCCTGCCACCCGCCCGCTCACGGACGAGGCGGGCACGTACCAGCCTGGGCTGCCGATGTCAGTGGGCTGGCTGGAGCCCCGCCAGAAAAGCTGGACCGAGAACGCGCTTGAATCAATCCGACATTCTTGTAGCCGCTTATTATGGAGTTATCAGTTTATATGTGGAGTCCAACGCCTTTGTCCGGGCATGGTGTACCGCTTTCAACCCCCCTATTGTGCATTAACGGAGCCGCCATATGCTCTAACCCAGATTACGGGACAAAGCGGCAATCACATGCCAGAAGAGTCGCCACTAGACCAGTCACGCCAGATCCCCAGTCTCGGTGCTGTCGAATGTCGAATGTCGATGGGAGGTGGGAGATGGGTGGGGCCTGCAATTAACCCCGGCAGCTGTGAGCCAAGACAAATACCTCCCTGGGACAAACTCAGTCAGGCACTCCGCGATTTCAATGATGTCGTGGGCGTGCGGGCGTACGGGCGTCTTGCCTTGGAAGTTGCGATGCCCGAGCTAGAGTTGAGTGGGGATTACTTCGTTCCTGAGACCCATGAGAGTACGTGAATGTAATCCGTACACTGCTCGTCTCGCTCTTATTTTATGTACAGTACAAATGTTAGTGTTAGTGTTAGCATTATTAATATCATTGACATCCCATGCCAGTCGTGTTCTCTAGGCGCTAACCATTCCATCAGGTTCCATAAGCCACTGAGGGATATTTTAGGTTCTATACCAGTTCTGGGGCAGCTCAGTGTATCCGGTAGGGTTACTACTAGTATCCCGGCTGGCAGGAAGGCGTGCGGATAGATCCTCTTGATCGAGCAGAAGTCATCTGCCAGCTCCAGTGTCACTTCGGGTTTTAATCTCTGCGTCGGCCTGACTAGGAGAGTGTCCCTGGTCGAGAGTCCAGACTTTCACGGATTTAGACTGCAGGCTGACTGGGAAGCCCACCAAGGTGTCTCACGTCAACGAGAAATGATCATCTGAGACGTACAGTCTATAGAATGGTGTGATGATGTACTGGGCTATGGACTACATATGCTCTGTAGTTATGGCGGACGAGGCTAAGCGCGGAAGGGGGCCTTCGTATGAATGAATGCCGTACGCTCGCCTCATAACAGCTCCAAGCCTAGGTAGTTACAAAGAGCCACAGCTGAGATTCAGTCTTGGATTCGATTCCCAACCCGTGACCGAGCCACCAACCCATTTCGGTCTCGTCTAGGTACCTAGGGAGGTAGATAGGAAAGGTGCCTAGGTAGGTAGGTAAGGTTTGATAGTTACGCACGCCCTGTATCCGTGCTTTGTGCACCTGCTGTATGCCTGGAACCTCTCCCAAGAGGCATTGTATGGATGACTTGCCCTCTTCTTTTGTACTGCAAAGCCCTTCGTTCCAAACCCTAGGATCAGTGGCGTGGATAGCACGTACGGATACGGATCTTTATTCCTTACATTGACCCCTCAGGTTCTTGCCACAGCACACAGCAGCGGCATCGTAGGGATTACTCCCCACTGTAAATCATTCATCTAACCCCGCTACCAAGAGCCTCTTGTGCCCCTGAGATTTCATCAGCATCACAACGTCGCCGAGGGTGCGACGCGTCCACGCGATCCCGATCGCACTCCGGTTCTCTGACAGGCCGTTTCCAGAAATTCCGGCGCGAAAGTCGTGACGCAGCTGTGCTTGAGTATTTCGGCACAATTCCCAGCTACTTTCATTCGAATTTAGCTCGCCTCGCCAGTGGTGAGTCGAGGGCAAGCTGTACAACCTGGCTCAGAGTCTCAAACTCTTTGATTGCAATTTGCATCAGCACTGCAGACCGGAGACAGGCCGCAAGCACGCCCGCCTACCCCACGGGTCCTACTGCCTCGAGTCCTTCGCAGGCCTGCAATAAGATGACGGTCGGTCTGGCTAAGAGGGGGCCTCCGCGATCGGTGCAGTGGGACGTCGGAATTATCCCGCCCATCCTGAGGCCGATTATCCGCGCCTACGCCTTGGGCTACGCATCCGCGGTCGCACCCCGAATCCTAACACTCCTTGTCCAGCACCTGAGCAGCAGGGGCAGGAGGCGGAGGGCTATGGCGGCGAAATCGCAGGCGCAGGCAACACCATTTGTCGAGTCTCTCCTCCGTATCCTACGCGGCGGCCTCGACCTCCAGCGTTTCCCGACATTCTGTGCCGCCCTCGTCGGAGGTAGCACTCTACTGCAGGCATGTAATTTCCCCGTAACCATGTCTTCTACCACCTATTCTAACCCGTATGGCCTGACAGGTGCCCCTGAACCGGCTGATCGCCCGGTCCTTACGGAGCCTGTCCGACCTGGCCCGCATTAGGTACGCTATCCCGATGAGTCTTACTGATCCTACTGCGCTGACCCGGAGATGCAGGCTTTCTCGCTGGCTTGCCAGCTTCATCGCTGCGTGGTTTAGCCTGTGGCTTCTTCAGTCGAAACAGACCCCGGGCTTCACCGACGTCTCTCTCGCCGGGTCCGACTTCCCGCCAGGAGTCCGGAGGGACACCGTCCGATACGCAGGGCGCACTTTGGACCTGTCCCTCTTTGCGGCCACCAGGGCCATGGACGTGATTGTCGGTGAGGCGTGGTCACGACGAAGGCATCGAAGAACCGAGGCAGGCAAATGGACTCCGGTATGCACGCGCTGCGGGGTCCCGGGGCTCTCTTTTGCCAGGGTTCTCCCACCGAAGACTTGGGATAACACAAATGTTCCCCGACCCGACGGATGAGCCCCGCATTGCTAACCGTATAGCAGGTAGAGGCATTCCTATCCAAGGCGACCGACCCCACCATCTTTGCGGCGTCTTGTGCTGCCATCATGTGGGCCTGGATTTATGTCCCCACCCGGTTGCCTGGAGGGTACAACAAATGGATCGGGGCCGCCGCGGCTGTCGACCCCCGCCTCCTCGAGGCACTCCGTGGGTGCAGAACGGGCGAGGTGCGATACGGCCAAGACACCGGGCAGGCCCATCTCTTGCAGGCCATGTGTCTGGACTATTCGTGGCCTCCCGCCTGGGGTGATCCCAAAGTGTCTATCCCTTTCCCATGCGAGATGGTCCATATGGGCTGCGGCCCGTCTTGTGAGAAGCACGCCCTCAGCCGCTTCTACCGGTCATGGCGGTGGTCCATGGCCACATATCTGCCCCTCAGCCTGCTGCTCGTGGTCCGAAACCCGACCGTGAAGAGCCTGCTCAGAGCCTCGCTGTCGGCCTCGCGCTCTTCAGCCTTTCTCGGCGCCTTCATTGCGTTCTTCTACTATGGCGTCTGCCTTGCGCGGACCAGGCTGGGGCCCCGACTCCTCGGCCGGGACGTCATATCCCGCCAGCTGATCGACGGAGGCGTCTGCGTCGGGTCAGGCTGTTTTCTTTGCGGCTGGAGCATCCTGATCGAGAACGTCAGGCGTCAGAAGGACATGGCGTTATTTGTGGCACCTAGGGCGCTAGCAACCTTGTTTCCTAGGAGGTATGGCTTAGACAAGCAGTGGCGGGAGACTCTCGTCTTCGCTACGAGCACAGCTGTCGTGTTCACTTGCGTGCTCGAAAACCAAGGCCGCGTCCGAGGTGTACTTGGAAAAGTTCTGGCCTCGGTCCTGAAAATTGAAAACTAATTTTTTTTATATAATTTTTTTTTATACCGTGGTCTCCTTGCTGAGTAGGGGCAGTTTGTGCCGGGACAAAGCATGGCAAAACATCCTGCGAGTAAAGCCAGGGAGCCATATTATTGTCCGTTCGAGCTCACGCAAGTGAGAGATTCAAGAGGTGAAGTGCCAGTGCTAGAGGGTGATCTGCATAATTTGCTTAGTCCCTCGGTATCCAGGTGTCCACTAGGTAGGTAGACTAGGCGGTCTGTTCGCAGCAACCTATTGACCGTTAGCTACCTCTCAGGTGTCAGTCATCCCGCTGTTTCTCGCCATGCAAGCCGTGTGAGGGCGGAGTGGTTAAGATATATGATTCACCTACTTACCCAGAGGTAGACCTACTCTTGGGCCTCTTTATTCTCGATTCTGTGGATCCGATAGTCGAATGACGAATTATAATTGAGCAAGTGGAGGACAAACTGAAAGCATGTTCACGATGTCTGTAATTCCTTTCGGCCTGGCAGTCTAGGACCTAGGGACATAATTTATAAACGATTCGTCAACTTTAATACGTAGTAGACACCACACGACCGTCCCTCTTACCAGCCACTCTGTTTCCTAATTTCACCGATATCCCCCCTTCTTCCTACCTACCTACCTACCTACCTAGGTACCCACCCACCTATTTATGTCTCTCCTGGCCATTGCGTTAACGCTTTCTCCTCTACGCCTTGATCATTAGTTTGTGGATTTGGCCTCTGTTTTGCACCGGCTTGACCATGTTGGGAGTTCATGAAGTAAAAGGGAGCAAGGAGGTATTCCAAGGTGATTCGCTACCAGGAGGGCCATGTCGAGCAGCAAGCAAGTAAGGTATATACAGAGTAGGCGGTTCTGTTGACCGTGTAAAACCAGGTCCAGTGTCCCTATCTGGTGGCAACAAATCAGATTAAAATACTCTGCCGTATGGTATCACCGACCCCGGAAAACGGATGCAAGAGTGTCGAGACCGGATGAGGGGCATCAGGCAAGCGAGCGGGGATGACCGATAAATCAGCGGTTAAAGAATATAAAGAATAGAAAGAATGGAAAGTGGGGGCGGGGGGCTCCTAATTTTTTTTCTCCCCAGTGTGACACCGCCCAGCCTGCTTGTCCAACCAGGCTCCTTTCAACTCAAACCGCCTTGGTAAGAGTTCATACCAAACCTACCAAACCTAAGCGACCAGCCTAATACCCCTAACGTACCTTGCCTCCCGACCACGATCCATGAGGCGAACATGGACTCAATCTTTCATCGCTTCAGTTGACCAATCTTCCTAGGTGTCGGTCAGAGGTCAATTGGTCCCTGATTGTGGTCTCTCCAACCGCGCAATGCGGAAGAGCATAATGTGCGTAGATGAGGAGGGGTAAGTAGGTGAGGCACCTCGCCCAATCGGGAAGTTGTCATGTAAGACGGGAGGAATGGTCTAGGAGGGTCAACAGCTGCCTCACGCGAACGAGTATCGTATGCATCGAATTTCACGTCGACTTTAGCTTGCTCATCATGTCTGACTGAGACTGAGGAGGTCGCTTCTTTGCCGACCAAGCCGATTTCCACGGCAAACGTTGGATCTGGAAGGGTCCCATCTTGGGTCCTTCATTGGTAGTGTATTGTGTAATGGACTCCACCGACCGACATCGCAGACAGCCACCATACCTAGACATCCGCCTTGGACATACTAATCCTGCCAGCTGTGAACTGTGGAGAGACCCGGTACAAGGGTAGGTACATTTGGACTTACACCCATCACAGGCCTGAACAATTTTTCGATTCAAGAGTCATCCGCATCCACCAAGAAAGTCTTTCTCCTGCCTCTCTCGTGACTCAATTTCTACCAAATCGACTGTTGGTCCAAGAAGAATCGGTAATATTTTGTGATTTTTTTTTTTTGCTGCGCCTTTAAACCAGCTGATCACTCGCCCTTGTGCCCCAATCGCAAAGAGGTGACCACTGCACGCTCCTCATTCATTGTTGGACCCCTTGCCTCCCATCTCAAGCTCGCAGTCGTGCCCCATCCCTATCCCCCCGCCCCTTTCGATCCTACAGCAATCCCGCGAGAATGTGTCCCACGTGTGAGCCCGACCATGCCAACGGGTCATCAAATGGAGCCGCGAACGGTCACTCGAATGGCGAGTCCAGCGGCCAGTCCAACGGCCAGTCTAACGGTCAGTCCAGTCGTCAGCCCAATCGTCAGTCCATTAGTAACAGTTTCCCGGGCCGACGACCTTTGCTGCAGACTGACCTCTTTTTGTATCCGCGCCGACACTGTACAGGCTCCCACGATGGCTTCACTGCCGTGCAAGCTCGTCAGAATCCTCACGTCGCCGCCTCGCGCAACCCCTACCAGCCTGTTGGCGACTTCCTGTCCAACGTGAACAACTTCAAGATCATTGAGAGCACCCTCCGCGAGGGCGAGCAGTTCGCCAATGCCTTCTTTGACACGGTATGGGTGCCTTGTTGATCTCTTCCCCGCCTCAATGAGTGTGTATTTAACGCCTGGGGTCCTGGGCTTTGTCGGTATAGGCCAAGAAGATCGAGATCGCCAAGGCGCTGGACGACTTCGGCGTCGACTATATCGAGCTCACCAGCCCTGCCGCCTCGGAGCAGTCTCGTAAGGACTGTGAGGCCATCTGCAAGCTTGGGCTCAAGGCCAAGATCCTGACTCACATCAGGTGTCACATGGCCGACGCTCGCATCGCCGTCGAGACGGGAGTCGACGGCGTGGACGTGGTGATTGGAACCTCATCGTTCCTCATGGAGCACTCGCACGGCAAGGACATGTCGTACATCACAAACACGGCCATTGAGGTCATCAATTTTGTCAAGAGCAAGGGCATTGAGATTCGATGTGAGCAGCGGTTCTTATTTTTTTGTCTCTAGCCTCTAGCCTCTGTTCCATGGCAGGCACGATTGGAGCGACTGTTTTATAACGTAGGCGCTAATGATTCAATCCCTGCCCCGCTTTCCTACAGTCTCATCAGAGGACTCGTTCCGCAGCAATCTGGTCGATCTCCTCAGCATCTACTCTACCGTGGACAAGCTCGGGGTGAACCGAGTGGGCATTGCGGACACGGTCGGATGCGCCTCGCCCCGACAGGGTAAGTGCTTGCGGGTCCGCTCGGTTCACGTCTGATGGAAGCCTGGGAATTGATGTTGAATTTTGTGGACTGGAACTGTACTAACATGGGAGCTCAGTCTACGACCTGGTCAGGACACTCAGGGGTGTTGTCTCATGGTAAGGGGTTCCTGGGTCCCTGGGGCCCTGATGGAATTTTGGAGCGATGGAGCGGTGCTAACAAGCCCACAACAGTGACATTGAGACTCATTTCCACAACGACACGGGCTGTGCCATCTCAAATGCTTATTGCGCCTTGGAGGCCGGTGCGACACATGTAAGTTTGAGGAGCCAGTGACGGGGGCACTGAGGCACTGAGGCACTGATTCGCTGACTCTGTCTCTCCCCCGACTTGCAGATTGACACAAGTGTCCTGGGTATCGGAGAGCGGAACGGCATCACCCCATTGGGCGGTCTCATGGCGAGGATGATTGTCGGGTCGAAGGACTATGTCGTGAGCAAGTACAAGCTGCACAAGCTCAAGGACATTGAGGAGCTCGTCGCCGATGCGGTCCAGGTCAACATCCCGTTCAACAGTATGTCACAAGATGACACCACACCACCCCGCATTCCCACATCGCGGTGCTCTGAGCCAGAGCCCCCTCTCACCCCCCACCCGGAACCCGAGGAAGCCTAGCTAACAGTGGCATGAAAAATAGACTACATCACCGGGTTCTGCGCCTTCACACACAAGGCCGGTATTCACGCCAAGGCGATTCTGAACAACCCTTCGACATATGAGATCATTGTGAGTGTCTGAAACATGTAGGGGGCGGTGGGCTGCACTGACCGACACTGACAATGGTCAACGTTGGATTCGCACAACAGGACCCCGCACTTTTTGGAATCACGCGTTACGTGCACTTCGCCAGCCGCCTCACTGGCTGGAACGCCATCAAGAGCCGAGCGTCGCAGCTCAACATCCAGATGACGGACGAACAGTGCAAGGAGTGCACGGCCAAGATCAAGCTGCTGGCCGACATTCGGCCCATCGCCGTGGACGACGCAGACTCCATCATCCACGCCTTCCACCGCAGCATCATTGCAGGCAAGCCGATCGAATCGCTCGGCAGTTTGCTACCTAACATGACGCCCAAGGAGAAGGCGGCGTTGGCGGACGTGGAGAAGGAGTCGCGGAGGCGCTCGCTAGACGATGTCGAGCCCATCAACGCTAAGAGAGCCAAGATCGAGATGGCTTCCTAGGTCGGCTGCCTTGGTTGGTCAATTGGTCTCCTTCCATCTTCCCTCTGCTTCCCTGGGCCTTTTTGCATGTTTCTTGGGCTCTCCGGTTCTGCTGGGGTATGCTAGGCGGTGGTTGTGGTGGATCAATATCCACGAAAAGGGGGCGGCTAGTTGCGGTGAAGTGGTTTGGTCGCTTCAAAAAAAGAAAGGAAAGTAAAAAAAAGGAAAGAAAAGGCAAATACAAGTCAAAAGTTCGCTCCAGATTTGGCTTGGTCGTCTGGAGCTGCATTTTGGAGCAATTTGTTTCCATTTCGGGCTCTTCTACATTGCCAAAATAATAAAATCATGCCAGGACTATTCCACGCCTTGCTCGCCATTCATCTCTTCCGGTCTTTTTCTTCTTTTTCCTGCCAGATTGGTAGGCTCGGGAATGGAGAGGTGCCGAACGTACTAGGCACCTGGCTAAACAATGGAGAAAGAAAGACGGTACGTGTAAAAGACGGGCGTTGTGACTTGGAAGCAAGTTAATGGATTATTTATTTCTTGCTGTGGCTGTGTTCCCAGTTTTGTGTGAATCCCTTGTCGCCTCCACCTCTCACGAGGACCGCACCCAGGAGAAGACCCCAAGCACAAAGACGCATACGAGCAGGTCCGACCTCACAGTCGAGAAGATCTGACTGTAGCGGAGCGCGGCCTCCAGGTACGCCCTGATGGTCGGCGGCGTGAAGCTGACTACGGTCCAGAGGAATCCCGAGGGCGGGCCCCTGGCTCGGTCGAGGAAGAACCGAGAAGTGAGCAGGCTGGCCTCGGCGGTGGCGAAGGCCCAGAAGAACAAGTGGCGCCGCTGCTCCTCCTCCTCGTCGAGGCGGTGCCCGCCCTGCAGGAGCAGCAGCTGCTGCTGGTAGTAGGCCGCCGTTGAGTCGCGAGCCGCCTTGGTACCCGTGAAGTTGCTGAAGAGCGCGATGTACAGGCCCAGGCCCAGGGCGACCGTCAGGTGCAGCACACGCCAGACGGCGGCGTACATGTCGGTCGGCGGCGGCGTCTGTGCCTGGTGCGCCTGTGCGTGACCCTGCGGCGAGGAGCCCGGAAAGCCGCCTAGTCCGCCGGGCCCACCGGCCATCATTTGTGACAGGAGCTTCATCATCGGGTCGTCGCTAGCCCCGGCCCCGGCCCCGGCCATGTCGCGGAGGAAAGGATTATCTGCACCGGCGAGCGGAGGAGTGAAGGAAGCTCCGCCGCGACGCGGGTCGAAGCCGAGCATCAGCTGGCGTAGTTGGTCGTCTGTCATCTCAATGGCAGGGGAAGCATCTCCTCCTGTGCGCGCGCCAAGGCCAGCGCCAGTGCCTATGCCTGTGCCTGGTCTGCGGGTGGTAGTGTTCGGAGTGTAGAAGTGCTCCGAGATGTCGACCTCGGCTGGGTCGTCAACACGACCGCGATGTTGCTGTTTATCGCCACTGGGACTGGCAGAGACTGGCTCGGCAGGCTGTCGTGATGAAGCGGCCGTTGCGGAAGGGCTCTCTGGCCGCGCTGGGAGATCTACATGACGGCGGGTGGGGAGCATTTGGTGAGATCCCAGCTCTCGGTACTTCACACCAATCTCACACACACACACACACACACACACACACACACACATATGTAATGCTCAGAGCCTCACGAACCTCTTGGAATGCCTCCTCCCAAACCAGTGATCTTGTTCAACCTCGCACTGCCGCCGGCTTTGATCTTGGCCTCTCGTCTCTCCTTGCGAAGCCTTGCCTGTTCCGCTGCCCGGGCAGCTGCCGCATCTGCTCCTGACCCGCTGTCGTCCGCCATTCTGGTCTCCGTAAAAAAGAACACGTCCTGTGTCGCGAATAGCTCAGGTGCTCGTAGATAGCTCGGTCGGGAATGGCCGGCTGGAGGCAGAGGTGGGATTGAGTCTCGCGAGACTTAACGTGGCGGGTGTTGTATGGTGTGATGGTGAATGTGGTGTAATGCGTTGCCCTCGTCCTAGGTGGCGTATTTGGCAGATTTAGTGCCAAGTCCTTATCTTATCTGCTTCACTAGCACAGCACAGGTAGACTCTTAAACGTATGGGACCGTACTCTGTGTTACATCTGGATAACGTGTGGACAATAAACCCCACCATTCTCACATTCTCACATTCTCACTAATGCGCTGACCCCCTCCCTGACTGAAGGAGCATTAGAACAATGAGATCTTGTCTCTTCTTGGAACGCCTACAAGCTATATGGTAGATCTTCAGGAGCCGAAACTGTGCAAATGGACTTGGGGCTCTACATTCTGAGCGTTTGGTGCTTCGGAAGTAACCTGCCCAGAATCCGTCGGCCTGCTTATCCCTGTAAAACATTGTGGCCTTTCGCCAGAAGCGCCCAAAGTCCGTCTCCGTACCCATTGGAGGCACTTACCCTCCCTCCCCAACCAAGCCACCGCGACTCACTTTGTAAAGGTACTCGTCCCCATCCTCATATTGAGCTTATAGTTTGAACTACATAATATCACGATGAGGATCACACATCGACCAATCACCCAAACCTACTCACGTCTCGGCTGGGAGGTACCTGTCCCGGGAGCGTTTTTAAGGGGTTGCTTTGCTCATGCTGATGAGACGCTTGACACCGGTCTAGAGTTGGCGGCGGGAGTTAGCATCAGGAGAACAATCACCAAGGGCCGCTTGGGTAAGTAAGATGAATAGGGGGGGATTAACATGTGAGAAGAAAAAAAGAAGAAAAAGAGAAAAGAAAAACAACATTTATTACTCACCATCCACTGTCCGCACTCAGTAGTCTTCTCAGTCTGTATCTCCACCTGCAATCGTTGCGCCACATGGTAGTTCTTGGACTCAATGGCCTCGGCGATCTGTGCCAGTTGCACAATAGTGTTCGGCTTGATGAGCTCCTCGTTGTTCAGGTGATCAAACAGGATATTGAGCCGCTTCTGTGTATCCTTGACCTGCGGCGCAAAGGAGGACGGCGCCTTGGCGGCCACTCGCCGCATGTCGCGGCTGAGTATGTCAACCAGCGGCTGGGCCGACGCAGGCATGTGTGACCTGTCTCCCGGCGGATGCCTGGCTGGGGCGGGAGATGCAGCCGCACGAGGAGGAGGGGGCGGCGTCGGCGAGGCTCCTCCTGCCGCTGATGGGGGTGGGCCGCCACGAGGGGGACCTGTGGGACCTGTGGGAGAGGCAGCAGATGGGGGTGGGCCTACGGGAGGCCTCCCGGCCTGGGGTGCGGACGCGTCATACGCGGGCGGGGCGTACTGGCCATGAGCGTGGGCTTGAGTGCCAAGGGCAGCAGACTGCTGCGGCACGGGGGCGTATGGGTTGGCTGGCGGCGGAGGCATCGAGTTTTGGGGTGGGTGGCCCCCTTGCTGCTGGAGCGCCGGTGCAGGGGCGTACCTATTTGACGGTGGTGCCGCGGACGGAGGCACATTGTAGGGGGACGCGGTACGCGGGGGTGGCATGGCATGGCCCGCCAGAGGAGGCCCAACTGCCGCAGAGCCGCCCAGACCGCTCAGGTTGGCGCCCAGAGGCGGCGGTGCATACGATGCTGCCGCTGCCGAGGGCGGCCTGCCCGGCATGTGGGAGGACTGCGGGGGCCCCGTCAAGGGCGACGTGACACGGGGCGGCGCAGAAGCCTTGGGCGGCGGGGGCGGAGGGGTTCCTGTTCCACGCTGGCTGCCGAAGGGGCTCGGCGGCGGTGGTGCCGAGCTGCTCTGGTTGAAAGGAGACGTGACGGGCGGAATGCTCGGCGTCGTCCGGCGCACAGGCGGTGCCTTGGCAACCATTGGGACGTCATTCCAAGTCCCGACATCCCTTGGTCTCGGCGGCGCTGCCGATGGAGTGATGTTGCGAGAGGGGGGAGGCGGGGTCCCGCCGAAGCCCGGCTGAGGCTGTCCATATGCCCCGCTGGGTCCATAGGCACCCCCGGGCTGCGGCGGTGCATACGACGGCGCCTGCTGTGGATGCAGAGACGCCCCAGCGGGCGCATACAGCGATGCCGATGCAGGGCCGTAGGTATTTGCCGACACAGATGGCGCCTGGGCTTGCACGCCTGGGGTGGGCGGGGCGTACGGGTTCTGACTGGTGTGTTGTCCAGGCTGGGCGGGCTGCGCCGGTTGCGTCGGTTGCGCGGGCCGCGGCTGGTGGTGGTATCCCAGAGGCTGATGGTGTTGCTGTCGCGATGTTGCACGGGCCGTAGAGGAGCCCTGTGACCTAGTAGTCGGCCCGCTGGGCTGAGGGGCAGCCGCCCTCTGCGTTGCCAAGCGGACTCGGTTCCTGGCCAGGTCAGCAGCCGGATACGCCCCAGGTACGAGGTCGAGGTACTTTTGGGCCACAGCCAGCTGTCCATGCGCAGATACAACGTCTGCATACTCGACGTACTTGTCGTACAGAGAGCCAAGCTTCCAGTCCGCCGGCCGACCGAGCTCCGAATCCTGAAACTTGGTCACCTGACGGAAGACAGTGACCTTCTCGATGAGCACCTGCAGCAGCCTTGCATGCACTGAGAAGTTGGAGTCGCCCGTCGACTCCTTGGTCTCCGCCTCCACAGCCTCGTCCAGCTCCGAGATCCAGATGTCCACAACCTTCTCGAGCTTGGAGCCCACCAGGTAGCAGAAGGAGGCGTCCTTGCGGGAGCGGGAGCCCGTCTCCAGGATGCGGTCACCCAGGGCCTCGCAGAGATCCGGGAACTCGGCCGGCTTAGCGAAGGTGCACAGCGTGGCCATCGTCTCCTTCCAGTCGGCCAGGTCGGCATTGTACACCACATCCCACAGGTTCTCGGCAATTACGGAGCCGAGCAGCCGCAGGTAGCTCGGCTGGCCCTTCTTCTGGCTGATATACGTCGCCTGAACCCGTTCGACGAGCTCCTTCCCGCCGCAGTTGGCAATCAGGAAAGCATCCGCCATGCGCTCCTCCCTCAGGCATATCTCGACCGCCTTAGCAAAGTTGCCTAGCATTAGCGCCTTGGTGATGGAGTCTTCAAGCGACGTATTGCCCTCCTTGAACAGGTGGAACGGGCTGTTCGTCTTGGCGCCCTTGGTGGCGGCCAGCTCCGACAGGAAGTCGTCGCCGTCTGCGAAGAATGTTGACAGCCTGTTCTTCTTGTGCTTCCTGAGACCCTCACCAGAGGCAGCAGCAGCGGGAGCGGGAGCGGGAGCGGGCAACTCGCCAACCTCCTCCGCCTCCTCCTCCACCTCCTCCTTCTCCTGCTTCCCTTCCGCCGCCTCCGCCTCCGCCTCCGCCTCAACCTCAACCCCCGCTGTTGCCCCGTCATCCTCGTTCCTGCTCGTTCCTGTGGCCTCGTCATCTTCGGCCGAGAAGCCAAGATACTCAATCACCTGTTTGCGAGGGTCTTGGGCGAGGAGTGTCTCCATCACCTTCCAGTCCGATTTTTCCTCTTCCGTCTTGGCAGTTCCCAGATGCGTCTTGCAAATGCCCCCCATGTCACCGGACTTGAGCGCTTCCTCGAACTTTTGACTCGCCTCCCCGACACCAGAGTCCACAGAGAAGTGGGATATCACTACCCTGGACGATCTGGGCTGCCCCGCAGCTGTCTGGTTCTTCCTGAAAACCACAAGCTTGCCGCCGAAGCCGAAGGAGGCGCCAACCGGTCGTTGGAACCACGCGGGGGCCTTGGCCAAGGTGAAAGAGGCCCCTTGGGGTTGCGTCTGCGCCTTGGTGAAGAAGTCTTCGCCGTCCAGGTTGCTCTGCGCAGCGGCCTGTGCAGTGGACGGGTTGGTGTTCTGGAGGGTCTGGATCGTGATCTTGCCGTCAAAGGACGCCGTGGCCGAGAGGTTCGGGTTGCTGGGGCTGAAGCGAGTGAGGAAGGTCCAGTTGGTGACCTCAGGGAACTCGCCGTAGCGCTCACCCGTCTGAGGGTTCCATACCAGGGTCCTGTTGTCCTTGCCGCACGAGATCAGCAGGTCGCTATCCTGCTGGCACCATGATACAGAGAGCACGCCTTGTTCGTGGCCCTGCAACGTCCGTTCCGGTGCATTGGAATTGCGCAGGTCCCAGAGGAATATGACAGGCAAGTTGTCATCAGGGGTGGCGGTCAAGAGCTTCGTCGAGTTGTTTGGGTCCCATGCTATAGCGCTCACCGCCTTGCGGCTGTTGTTGAGCGTCAACGAAGCTTTCTTGGTCTTGAGGTCCCATACCGTCACGAACCCACCAGACCCGCCGGTGGCCAGGATGTGAGGCACCTTCCTGTTCCACGCAACGCATTCCAGGTCATCCGAGCGGGCGGCGGCTGTGCCCAGCCGGAAAGGGTTGGAGATATCGCTGACGTCGTAGATGAACAGCTCCCCCTTGGTCCCTGCAGTGGCCAGAATCTGAGGCTTCAGGGGGTTGAACTGCAACGACTTGATCGCCCCGCTGTGCTTCGAGGTGCGGGACATGGCCGCATCCGAGGCCCCCGCAATGAGCTTCTCAGCATCCCAGAGGTCCAGGGAGCCATTCTCGAGGGCCCCGGCGATGATGCCTCGGGGGTGATCTTCGTTGGGGGGACCCCATGCGATATCGAAGAACCTGAAAGAACCCCAGAGGGAGGAACAGGGGGTGGGGGGCGGGGGCGAGGGTCAACACTCCGCGCGCGAAAGACACTCCGGTGACGCTCTGGCAACCAGCCGCAAAAAAAAAAAGACACAAAAAAATCTGCTTGCGCCAGGACAATGCTAGGACGTCGGGGCGAATCCATACCTCGAGTCGGTGCTGATGCTGGCAATAGGCAGGAGCTCCAGGCCCTGCTGTGCGTTATCCAAGTTGAGATCCCACAATTCAAGCTTGGTCTCGTCTGAGAAGTCAGCATCGACAGCCCCGGCGCGCGTCCCAGTGACCAAGAGGGGTTTTGCGGTGCCTGGCGACCATGCGAAGGCCGCCGTTCTGGGGATTTCCCTAAGTCGGACCATAGCGTAGAGGATTCGACCACCCACCAGGGAAGCTCGACGGTCAGCTTAGAGTGGGATAGGGGCCGAGGTGACTCGAAAGCAAAAGGATATAAACAAGAAGAAGAAAAATTGCTGCGTTGTTACGGCGCTTCACGAGACTGTCATTGAAGTCAGGTTATGCAGTCTGTTTCTGGGAGTGCTGTGGTGAGAAGAAGCCGCAACCAGCTGTCAATGGGTTTGGTTGATATGCGTGTTTGTGCGCGGCGGCGAGCTGGCCGGATCATGGATGGGCCAGATTGCATAACAGGTTGGCAACAGATTGGCCATCGCCAGGAACAGCTGTACTACTGGAGTACCCCATACCTAACTTAGGTATGTACAACAGATTTGCTGCGTAAGTAGATGTTTTTGAAGTGGGGGCGTCCTGACCCCACATGCAATAATCAGCGGGCTTGTCATTATCTAATATCAGAGGATTTCAGTAACCCCTAACATACTCGTATACTATTCTAGTAGACATCGAATCTCTCCGACTCGAGGGAACAGGCAGGCAAGGATCAGATTCGTTGCCGAGAAAGTTGTATCCGTACCTACCTCTTGGCACATATCGACATACAGGTTGCAGATGCCCCCTTCGAGTCTTGAGAGCGTACCCTGTACACACCCAACAGCCTAACTCCTTCCCGCCACCCTCATTCCCGGTGTCTCTCGCGCCAGCTGTCCACATCCAACCTGCTGCTTCGTTTGAGATCTGAGAGGATGACCGACACATCTCGGTGGAAGGCTACAGTCTACGTGGGAGGTCTCTCTTCCGTAGTCACGGCCGCGAGTCTGCATGATGCCTTCATACCATTTGGCGAGATTGCGGAAGTGACACTACCCAAAAACGACAACCCAAAGTCAGCGGACACCCACAGGGGGTTCGCCTATGTTGAGTTCGAGGACGCCAATGATGCGAAGGAGGCAATGGATAATATGGATCAGTCCGAGCTTTTCGGCCGGGTTATCAAAGTCCACGCTGCAAAACCACCCAAGACCTCACAGGAAGGACTTGGAAGCAAGACCGCAGTCTGGGAGCAGGTATGACGGGCTTCTCAACCCCCATCTCCTCGTAAAATTTAAGCATGCAATGTTAACCAGTGGCACAGGAGGGATGGCTGGCGGAACACGCTGTTAGCGATGAGGACAGGCTGGCTACGGAGCAGACGAGACTTGCTCCGACCAGCCCACCGGCGGCGGAGGATCCAATGCAGGGTCTCGAGGGCCTAGATGTAGCTGGTCCTCGACCTGCATGATCTCGTGGCCTACCTGTGGAAGCTAGGGATGTCCTTGATTCTACGCTCAGAGCTTTCCATTTGGCCTTTATAGCATGGCGTTCGGGTGATTCACAGCCTCGGTATGGTATACAGGGCAGGGTTGCAAAAGAATATGCTTAATGGTCAGCTTACAGCGGACGGCCGTAGTCGATACACGCGATACTTTCCCCCCTCCCCAATCTCTGCAGACTCGAGCCTCCAATTCTACATGTGCCTGTGCTCGTATTGTCCAATTTGTGCGTCAATTCTAGTGCGCTGCCTCCGTCCCATCCTCCTTCGGGCTGCTCTCCTCCTTGCCATGGCTGTCGTCGTGGCCGTGCGCAGCGTTGTCAGCAGCGCGGTTTTGACGCTTGAGGCGTATGTTCTTATCAGTGAAGAAGTGTCGCAGGCTGGAATAGCTCGCTGCAAAAAGGGCGAACCCGACGACGATACCTGCCGGTCATCATGCGTCAGTAATTTGTTCATTCTGGCGCACAGTCACCGACGACCGCGAAACCTGTAGGCACAACTCATCCTCGCTCAACTTACCAAGAGGCAGCAGCTCCGGGGGTATCTTGCGCAGCCGCCTAAGACGCTGGGAGATGGTGTGGGCTGTTGGTTTGCCGTTGCTTATCACATCAGCCATTGAGTTCCTTAACCAGCAGCCATTGGCCCTCATGGTGAGCCTCCACAGGATGCATGACAGTGGTCCGAAGACATACCGGCTTGTTCCTCATTCTGTATCCCGTGGTTAGGCCGTATTAGCATTAGAAATTCAAGATGCGAGGAGGACCATCGCAGGCTCCTCATCCGTGACTCCGCATTATGCAATAGAAACTCACAGGGACTGGCCGCATCATACGGCGCGTCGGTTGGAACATGCGGAGGGACTGGGAGGGATGCATTGTGGTGGCAGAGATAGAACGGGACAGGTGGCGTCCAACTGTCTAACTTCGCGTCGATGAGGGTGTTGACGATGGGTTGAGCTTGACAGCGACTGAGGTTCGGTTCGGTTCGGCTGCCTCCAACTTCCACAGTCTCAAGAGGCACGGCCCACCAAAGTCAGCCCATAGCAAATTGTTTGCCGAAAGGCAGGTATTTAACGGGATCCGTGACTGTGGGGCTCCTGATAAGCCAGTACCTCAGGAATCATGGTAGAACCGGAGAGCTTTCAGGTATCTCTTAAAGATCCCCCTTGATCGTGCTCAGCAGCTGCTGCCTCACAATCTAGGCATAAGCTGAGGACCCTCTCGTATGATCAGGATTGGGCGCCTCTCCCCATCATCAACGGCTGGTGCCAAACAAATCATCCGCAGAAAAGCTACCCTACGTATTCCAACCGACAATTCCCCCAAGAGACACAAAAATCAATTGGATTCGACGTTCATAGAGCTGCTAAAATGTCTGACGACGAGCGCGTTACCAAGCCTTTCAAATTCGTCACCGGTATGTTCTCCTCCGAATGCGAGCTCCAGACCCTTCCATCTCGCCGGTTTCTCGCGCACCATAGCTAACACAGTGGGTGGCATAGCCGGTATGTTTCCTTCTGTCCGACTCCCGCATAGCCCGTATATTCCGGACGTTCGCCGCGATCGCGACAGGAAATCTATGCCCTAGAGCAACTCAATCTCCCGGCCCTCATCGCTTCCTCAAGCCTGACTCTTTGTCGCGATTAGGTGTCGATGCTAGGTTCCCGAACCAGAACCAGACCAAGCACTGCTGGCAGAACTATGTCGACTACCATAAGTGTATCCTGGCCAAGGGAGAGGACTTTGCGCCTTGCCGCCAGGTTCGTCCACTACATTCATTTCCTTTTCAAGGCCTACGTTGAGATCGGAGCGCTGGGTTCTAACTACTTCATAGTTCTGGCTCGCTTACCGCTCGCTGTGCCCCAGCGGTTGGTACCAACGATGGGATGAACAGAGAGGTGCGTATCGAGATCGAGAACCCTCAAATATGCAAACACCAGGAGCCCCCTTACTGACTAGAGTCTAGAGGCTGGAAACTTCCCGGCTCGGCTGGAGTAAGGGTTGACCACTAGGTCACGGCTTGGCTAAGGAAGGACAAAGGGTCACCACAGAATGTTGTATTACAACAACCTAGGTAAATAGTTGCAACGAGGTGTTGAAGCTGGTCAGGCGTCGCTCTCATTACCATATGCGTGTACGACTTTGAGACGATCTCTATCCCGTTGCTATTCCTACAGTCTGGTACGTATCCAGTTCCGGTCCACATTGGGCACAGGGATAGGATTGAGAAATGAGACTGAAGGATGGACGCTGGGGGGACCAACCCTAGGTCAGGAAACAAACGGAACTTATGCCACGGTATTCTACATGGAACTCCCCCAACTCCAAAATGACGAGGCATGTTTCTCCCACAAATAATGACACAATCCGCTGGAAAAGCCCCCGATTAAACACCCGCCAAATCATTGCAAAAGTCTGGGTCAGGCCAATGCACTGGCCGCCAGCACGGTGAGTCCCCTCGACTGCTACTTTTCGCCGTCGCTCTCGTCATCGCTCGAGCTCATAAACTCCTCGTCGTCATCGAACCCAGTGAACCTCCTCGGCTGCTTCGCGGTTGACTCTTCAGGCTCGGAGGGTGGGGTTGTCGCATTAGAGCTGCTGGCTTCCGCCATCGTCTCATCGACCCCCGACGAGTCATCCTCATCGTTGTCCTTACTCTCAGCCCTCTTCGGGTTATCACCGCTGGGGGCGGCGAGTAAGTTGTCGGTGATCTTCCCCGCCTTGAACGCAGCAAGCACAGCGTCGCGTGTGCGCTCTCCAGCCTCCTCCTTGTCCTCGACCCACTTCCCATCGAGACGTGCATTGGTGCCATGCCTGATCTCCTCCTCTTTCTTCTCGGCCATCTCCACAATCTGTTCCCATCGCTTCCTTCTCTTCTCCTTCTCCTTGCGCTCCATGTCCGGCTTGATCGCGAGGTACTCAGCCAGCGCCTTGGCTTCGGTCACTGTCCGAATCCTCCGGCCGTCGAGGTTCCGACTAGAGCCATTGTTCTCTCCTTGGTTCTTCTTCTTGGAGGACATGCGCCCACCGGCAGCTCGGAGTTGGGAACCAAAGCCACCCTTGCCACCCAGAACGGGGACACACAACCGAAGCGGAAGGAAATCATCGCTAAGGTCCGACAGGAGGTCTGAGACACTCTCAGAACAAGATGACCGTATCTCCCTGTTTCCTAGCGTAGTGAGAATCAGACGATGGTCAATATCGGGAATGCGTTCTTCAAGTCGGGTCCAGACAGCCGATGTATTGGAGGCAGCGTCGATGGGCAATGTCAAGGTCGACGGGAGTCCCAGACCGGGGAAAGTCGAGATGAGAATGTTGACTGTAGGTGCCATCTTCCCGTTGTGGGCTGTTGCCGAATGAATAAACGGGTAAGGCGTTTGTTGGCTGTGGTTAGGGATTTAAAAGTTGGGGCTACCTGGACTCCGTACGTATGTAAGGTAGTTAGAGCTGCCTTTTGAGTCCACCTAGCCGTCGACAGGACCCGAGTGTGATCATAGGTGGGGCTGCGGCGGCGGTGGACGGAGTCTGGCAAGGCATGGTCAAGCGTGGTCCCACGTGACCGTGCTGGCTGAATGCACAAGCCACGCCACCCTGGGTGGGGTTGGCTTGGTTCGGGCCACAAACAGTCGGCACAAAATCAAATTCCGCTAGGAGGCCAAAAAGCTGTGCTCTGTAAATTGTTCTTGACCCTCTTCGGGCTGCCACCATCAACGTCCAAAATTGACAAAAGAACATCACACCAATCCACGGGAGCCAGCCAGAATGTTAATTCCCAAGTCGGAGCGCAAGCAAATCCACGAGGTAAGCCAGATACGTACAAACTAGCTACAGCCTCACCCGGCGGTCAGCAGAGTCGAACCCGTCTGGCGCTTGGTTTTGGCGGCCAACCCACGATACCTGCAAGCGTCTCTGTGCACCTTTGCCGCAACTCGGTCCAGCAGCATCAAGCTGACAGATGCAATTTCCCTCTAGTACCTCTTCCGTGAGGGCGTGCTTGTGGCGGCCAAGGATTACAACCTGGCCGAGCACCCGGACATTCCTGGCGTGAAGAACCTCTACGTCATCAAGGCCTGCCAGTCCCTCAACTCACGCGGACGTATGTCATCTCTGAAGAGCGTCTACAAATGCCCCGATCGATGCCGGGCCGAAAATGAGAGCTAACCCCGATCGGCCCCGCAGTGATCAAGTCGCGCTTCTCCTGGCAGTACTACTACTACACGCTCACCCCTGAGGGTCTCGACTACCTGCGCGAGTGGCTTCACCTTCCTGCCGAGATTGTCCCGGCCACCCACATCAAGCAGCAGAGATCACATGCGCCTCCCCGCGGCATGATGGGCGAGGGCGAGCGGGAGCGGAGGCCCTTCGGCCGTGGCCGCGGCGGCGACCGTGGCGACCGTGGCGACCGGGGCGACCGTGGTGACCGTGAGGGCGGATATCGCCGTCGTGATGCCGGCGAGGGCAAGGAGGGTGGTGCGCCTGGTGAATTCCAGCCCCAATTGTGAGCAGACCTCGCACAATGGCCTCGCATTCTTCCCTTTCCCTTTGATTGTTTTGCTTGATTATGGTGCGAAATCTCCTTTTGCTAACGGATATCGACAGCCGTGGTGGATTTGGTCGTGGTCGCGGCGGTGCCCCTCCGTCATAGACTAAGCCTTCCTTCGGAGCCGCGGATTCCTATTTGCTCACACGGCATACACTCGGTCGACGGGGTAGACACCCTTGAGAACATGTCTGCGAGCGTGCGTTACAGGGCCTTTGATGGGTTTGTCTGGGGAGTTCGGACTTTTGGAGCTTATGACCCGGGGGGGAAATCATTTGCATTACACGGCCCGTGTTTTTCAGTCAATAAGGAATATGTTGCCGATGACGTCCCTAGGCATGTCCCCAAGCAGAGCAAAGCACCAAGCCGCCGCCATTGCTACCCCACCAGCCACCCGCCGTCCGCCGTTTGCTCATGGTGGGGGATTACTGGATCTCTATGACAACCAGAACTCTTGTGGTCCGAATGCAGTATGGAGCCGAATTTTGGTTGGTGGTTGTCTCTGAGGAGGTTCTTGGACTGTTCCTGCGTTTGGTGACGGAGAAGACGATTCCATTGTGGAATGCCCATGCGTGAGTGCGGAGGTCTTCCGAATCCTGCAATGTCCAAGATCAGTTCATCCCCAAAGGCCACAATGTCCTTGTCCCATGAATTCTATATCGCAGGAAGGCTAAGTCCCTAAGTCAGTGCGCAATACGAACTGCTATCATCTCTACATATCCCTGCCGTGCCAATATGGACTTGAACAGCGTGATGGGGAAGGAAGTCGAGAGGTCGACTTTTAAACTATACCTACCTACCTAACCCCCTGAGCATTGCAGTACCCAGCCCCTGTGGCAAGGTACACTGGCTGCCTAGGTATATATCAAGTTGCTTAGGTTAGCACCCTGAGTCGTAAGAGAACTAACTGGAGTGATGGTCCTCAAGCCGGCTTCGGCGATGCCGGAGTGGCCAGCTTCAATCACAAGTCATGGAAGTTTCTTGGCTACCACCAGGGGTCTATAATGATCACAAAAGTGATCGGCAGGAATATAACGGGGGAACCCCCTCGTGAGCTGGCAAAGCTTTTGAGAAACAACTGATTTTGTTTGCTAGCCCAGACTTTCTAACCTTGGCACTTTGGTTCCCCGGCTCCCTATGGTGGGCCCTGATGCCGAAGAGACTGGATTTTGTAAGGCTCTTCTCCGCTACCGCACCCGGGTTGTTACACGGGCAGCTCTATGTACGGTGGCGATTGGACTGATGGTCAAGCCGCCTCCTAGGTACGGTACTGTATGGGAACGCGGATCGCGTTTCGTGGGTGCCCAACAAGATCTTCGGCGACGAGATCTGGATCATCAGCTCCTTCTCTGAGGTCTTTATATTCCGTAAGTGATTTTATCCCTTCCTCCCCCGCCCCTCTCTCCCTCTTCTTGAATGCCGCCATTTTCTTTGTCTCGACTCTGCATGTGGCCAAGGGGGTCCGTCTAGTGACTGACTAAAATGCCTGTCTAGCTCAAACTATCGACTACCTGGACTCTAGAAATCCCAGGACCAAGCGAATCGTCAATAAGGTGTTCTGGCTGGACTAGTTTGGAGAGGCTAGAGTCGATCAAGAACAAGAGCGCCATCAAGGCTGCCATTGTTTTCGACGACTGAATGCCCGTGTGTTTAACGACCTACATGTATTGTACTGTCTTCGAGTGACTTCCGACAGGGCGAGGAGTGTGAGGAGGCTGGGTCGGTGTGGGTCGGGCGGGAGATACGGAAGACAGAACGGGGTAGACGGCTGGAAGCCGCCAGATGAGAAAAGAGGGATCCGGGGTTTTAGGGGTCATCGGTCATCGGCGTACGCCGGGGGTTGGGGGGTAGGTGAATAGCGAAGCAAGGTATTAGCAAGCAAGCTAAGCAGGACTTGCGGGTAGGTTCAATATACGTGTCGAGACCTAGGTAGTTAGGGAGGGTTCTGGATCTGACATGCACGACAGTTATTGGGCTTGACTTCAGAACTGCCCGGAATGGTTGGGGAAATCGGGGATAGAAAACAGGGGTCCAGCATTGAGTAAGGGGCGCGGGACCGGGTATACTACTAAGGGTTGGGGCCTAGGTACCTACCTACCTACTTAGTTAGGTAGTGAAGGCGTAAGGCATAGGGTTTTAGGCATTCCTTGAGGCTTAGTGATCATTAGACGGCTTAGTTGTAAACGATTTACAACGTCGACAAAAGACGCATTCATTGTCAGTAGCTCGTGTTTGAAGCTGTGGCTATCCCTCAAGCAGCTATGAAGCGCTAAAAGAGCATTAGGTACCTAGGCAGGTAAGCTGCGAGCGATAGCCAAGATTGATTGCTGTTGGTGTGTTGCAATGGGGGAATACGAACATAAAGATACGTCCTACTCTGGAGGACCTTACCAAAAGTATGTAGGTGTCGCTCACTGTCTTAGATCTAGTACTAGAACGGCAGATTACAGTATAAACTCTTCATCCCACTGCTATCCTTTCAATGGTTATATAGGGCTCGTCAGGGACCCGGGTCCTCTAGCCCTGTTGACCGATTAGCGATACAGCGCTATTAGTTAGCGAGGGAATGAAGTGCGAGTAACTTTATAATACTGTATACATGTTACTTCACCGGGTTAAGCGGTGAGTAAAGACTTTTAGTAGGATTCTTCGTACCTAAGGGCTCAAGTACAGCGTAGAGTTGGGAACTGCTGTGAACTAGCAGTTACGGTGTGGTGGCTCAGCAGTAGATTGCCACACACCACCTCAAGTCTCAACTGCCAGCACGGGAGTCCTGGACTATTATGTAGGTACATACAATGGCAGAGGTGAAACCAACATCTACATAGTCTAGACGGTCGCCACCCCCGATATCCGTCAAACCCTTATCCACATAGCTGAGAGCTACCTAGAACCTCGCGGCTGAACAGGTTCGGAAAATCTCAAGCTACCTCCATACCTACGCACACTCTCAACCACTTCGCCTCAAATATGCTTGTGCTCCCGTGATCGCCTCGCTTCATGTCATGGCATATACCTTGCTTCCTACCTAGTAGGTACCTACCAGGGAGCATCGTGTGAGTCCTTCGTTCATGAGGTGTCCCTTCACCGGCAAGCTCATAATGGGAAGGAAACAGTGAGGGAACCTCGTCCGTCCCCCTAGCCACACTACAAACGCCTAGCTGGAGGACCCGAAGGAACAGAGACCAAAGGTTCAATGACTCGAGATGCGGCAGGCCCCAACCGCGCAGCCAAAGAGGGTCACGCCTGCTGCTAAAGTGCGACTCCTCGCGAGGTGAGCAGCAACGGGCGCGAACAAGCGCGAAGGGTCGCGGACAAGGCCGACGCCGGTAATGCCTTATTTCTACTAAGATCGTGCAGCTACCACGCAGTCTCGTCGGCAGTTGCAAGGCTCCCGAGGTTCTGAAGATGGCTCCTCCACCGCCATGGCCGACTAGGAATGGGTCGCTCCAGCAGATGCAGCAACAACAACCACAACAACCACAGCAACAACAGCAACCACAGCGCCCACAATATCCACAGCGGCCACCCCCCATACCGCCACCCTCGCAGTTACAATCCCAATCCCAATCGCAAACACAATCACAGTCACAATTGCAATCACAAGAAGGGCAGCAGTGGCAGCAGTTCAGTTCCAGCACCAACCCAGCTCTGCCACATGCAGGTCGATCTGGCACTCCCGGCGCAACCATTGGCACACACTCGACCACGGTCACGAACAAGACTGCCTCCAGTGCTCGGCATAACGGACCCAGTTTCGAACCCAATGTCCAGAGGAACAGGGGCAGGAATCCGAACCCGATGAGCGACTTCGAGTTTTTGGACGGCTCACAATTTCTGATCGAGTCAAGCTCTTCCGACTCCGACTTTCGGCCCAAACGTGACCCTCGTCCGCAGCACGGCCGGTCGATGAGCCACCCGTTCCCATCCCTTTTCTCAGGCAAGAAGAAGAAAGCGGGGGACGTTGCGGGAGCGGCGGCATACCTGGGCGGTTCGTCGAGCGATGAGGATGGTGGCGGCGGATGGCCGAAGCCAAGGCCGAAAGTGCCGGATAAGAACGGGCCGTTGGGGTTGGTGGGGCCGACTGGGAACGAGTTCACGACTGGAAACTGCATTACATGTGGCTCTTTGGTGCGCTGGCCTAGGGAGCTGGATGTATTCAAGTGCACCATATGCGTGACCATCAATGATGTCAAGCCGGGAACTCATGAGCCAAAAAAGCTGGCTCCTGGTCCTGCCTCCGGTGTTGATACTGGTGCTGGCACTGGTGCTGGCGGATGTTTCAGTGCCCCGACCGGTAAGTTCTCATATCCTCCTAGCAACAGCTTCAACCACGAAGCCTAAAGACTGATGAGTAACTCGGCAGCTCGTCCAATCCAGCCTATCTCTGTGGGACATACCAAATTACTTATCAGGCAGTGCCTGCATGCTTTTCTAAGTTTGACGCTCTCTCGGTCTTCCCGACAGGAAGCTGATATCCCGTTCGGGCACATGCGGTCGCTGGTGCTGGCTGACGCGATAGAGACAACGACAGAGACAACGACAGCGACAGCGACAGCAGCTCCATTTGACCATACAAGATCTCCTGTCTGGGAAAAGGCAAACGCTAACGCCGTGCTTATACCTGAAAGTGTATTCGACGGACCCATCGGAAGCTCAGCAGTAGAGCATTTAAACTCGCTTCGTCGAAATCACCATCATCGTAGTCTTTCACCGAGATCGTATTCGACATCATGTTCTGACCAGCGACCCAACATTCAGGGGATCCTGAGGCATACTGGAGGTCTTGGAATCGGTACCCTTCCGCCAAGTCCGAGTGGTGGAACGGCAGAGCCCGATCCTAAGAAACTTTTCAAACCTCTAGAAGACTATCTGCTTGCTTCCATTACCTCATGGGCCTGCTTGAGCTGCTCATTTGGTGGTGCCCGACCTTCGAACCCGGTCACCCGACAGACGGGACAGGCTGGGCAGGTTGAGGAATCAAGGAGGCGAGGCCCTGAAGATCGAAAGGGGGGCGGCCCAGCCGCCGTTCCCCCCCCAGCCTCAGCCTCAGCCTCAGCCACGGCCCCATCCTTAGGCCAAGGGAAGGTGTCGATAACCAAATTGGACGAGAAGCTCCTTCTCCTAGGAGACTTTGCGGAGAATGGCTCATGGTGGACCGGCAGCCGGGAGGTGGTTTCGAATGTGAGGCCGGCCGTTCACAGCAGCAGCCAGCGGGACAAGAGCGGCGATGATGGTGACCATGTTGCCGTGGCCAGCAGATCTCCCGGTATCGACTGGGCCGAGCTGGACGACTGGTATGCCACAATTGTGAATGCTGGGCAATCGTGGAAGGCTGTCTATGACAGTATGATCTCCGGCGGCTACTTCTGCCCTTTGCCGGATGCAGATCTTCAACGTCTAGACGCGCAGGTGTTGCTAGCGCAAGAGCATGCACAAAGAGCTCTGCTGAAGGCGACTGAATTGATATTGAGGCGCCCGGGGCATCCCATAACCGAGCCTCATGACTCCCGATTCCTGCTCTTGATCTTTGCCAATCCTCTGCTCGCCAGCCCCAGGGCATTTCCGGGTCACTACAGGCATGCCGAGAGCTGTGTCGAAAGGCACGTCGAGAGGGACACAAAAAAGAAGACAACATCCGACACATCCACGTCCGCATCTGGCCCATCATCTGGTCAACACTCGGGCATCATCAAGCGCATCCTTGGTCTGATCTCAAACTCATCCAACGACTGTCACAACCAGCTCATTGTTTGGCTTGCCAGGTACCCGGAGTCCCACTTTGTAGCAACCAAAGATCTAGTCTCCGGGTTTCTCTCTTATCGGCTACTGCGCCAGAAGGACAAGAAGCAGGAGGTCAAAGTCGACGTGACGGGGGGTCTCATCCCGAACATGTCGACCGGCCGATCCGTGGCGACCCTCCACGCGGCTCTTGGCCACTCGTCAGGGCCAGGGCCAGCGTTGGCATCGGCATCGGCATCGGCATCGGCGACAGTGGTGACAGCGTCTTCTTCGGCGGCGGCGGCCTCGGCCTCCATGGCGGGCCCAATCTCATCCTCGTACTCCTCTTCCGCTACAACATCCAAGACCAAGTTCAAGGACAAGCCGAGGAAGATACTGTTCAATGATGACTGGCAAATCAAAGCCGCAGCCCGCGTGATGGCGCTCATCTTTGCTGCGAATAACATCCGATCGACTCGCAGGGGAACCGGGACAGACGCCGCTATTCCGCCGCAGAAGGACCGGGTCTCCTCCCGAGGGCAACTCCTGCCCACGTCTGATTTCTACGTGCCTTTGCTCGACGACTCGGATCTTCTCGGCGACTTCGATACCTGGGAGAGCAGACGGGGCAAGTTCTCCTTCTGCCAGTACCCCTTCCTGCTCAGTATCTGGGCCAAGATCCAGATTTTGGAGCACGATGCGAAGCGCCAGATGCAGAGGATGGCCCGGGACGCGTTCTTCGATAGCATCATGAGTCGTCGGTCCGTCGAACAGTACCTCGTCCTCAACGTCCGCCGGGACTGCCTAGTCGAGGACAGTCTCAAGGGCGTCAGTGAGGTGATTGGGAGCGGAAGTGAGGATGTTAAGAAGGGCCTGCGCATCGCATTCAAAGGCGAGGATGGCGTCGATGCCGGTGGTCTGCGGAAGGAGTGGTTTCTTCTCCTTGTGCGGGAGGTTTTCAACCCTGATCACGGTGCGTTTTCTTCTTCTTTTCTTATATATTTCGCCCTCTCTCTCTCTCTCTCTCTGTGTGTGTGTGTGTGTGTGTGTGTGTGTGTGTGTGTGTGTGTGTGTGTGTGTTCCTTTCAACCTTATTCATCCATTCTTCTCTTAACTTTATCATCCATATCTTCGACTACTAACGCCAAGTGAAAACAAACACCCTCTCCCTTTCCCCCCTTCTTTTTTTTGTAGGAATGTTCGTTTATGATGAAGACTCGCACTACTGCTACTTCAACCCAAACTCGTTCGAGACCTCGGACCAGTATTTCCTTGTCGGCGTGGTGCTTGGTCTGGCAATCTACAACTCGACAATATTAGACGTCGCCTTCCCACCGTTTGCCTTTAGGAAACTTCTAGCGGCGGCCCCTTCCCTACCAGGAGCCGCCTCGCCGGCGCATTCCAGGACGCCCATGACCTACACCCTGGATGACCTGGCCGAGTACCGCCCCTGCCTTGCTCAGGGGCTGCGGCAGCTGCTCGAGTACGAGGGCGACGTCGAGTCTACCTTCTGCCTGGACTTTGTAGTGGACATTGACAAGTACGGCTCGATCGAGACTGTGCCCCTGGCAAGTGGGGGTGAGGCTAGGCCAGTCACAAGAGCGAACCGGAGGGAGTATGTCGACCTGTACGTCCGGTACCTTCTGGACCACGCCGTCTCGCGGCAGTTCGACCCCTTCAAGCGCGGCTTCTTCACCGTCTGTGGCGGCAACGCCTTGTCGCTCTTCCGCCCCGAGGAGATCGAGCTGCTTGTGCGGGGTTCAGACGAGGCCCTAAACATCATGTCACTCAGGGCGGTGGCCCAGTACGACGGGTGGAACAGCAGGAGCGCCGAGGACACGGAGCCCACGATACAGTGGTTCTGGGAGTTGCTCGGCGACGCGTCCCTACAGGACCAGCGCAAGCTGCTCATCTTCGTCACGGGCAGCGACCGGATCCCCGCCATGGGCGCGACCTCGCTTGTGATAAGGTTGGTCTGCCTTGGGGACGATAGTAGCAGGTACCCGACGGCGAGGACGTGCTTCAACACGCTGGCTTTGTCGCGGTACGGATCCAAAGAGAGGCTTCGGAGGATGCTATGGGGTGCGGTCCACGAGAGTGAAGGGTTTGGGTTGAAGTAGCGTGCTAGGTATTGTTTCCTATTCTTTCTTTGAATACCCGATTCGGTCATCCCAAGCCCGGATGGGTCAACCAACGATTTCGCATGACGAACATGGGGTGCGAGGACTGATTCACAACAATGCTGTTCCTGCATGGCCAAGGTAATGGAAAGGAAGACAGCGACAGATGAGATGTAGACAAGGAGGTGGGAGGGGGAAGAGGGGGAGGGGAAAAAAAATACAAGAATGCAAGAATACAGGAGTACAAGAGTACAAGAGTACAAGAGTACAACAGATTATTATTCTGCCACCTTCATAGAGGCGGCCTCCTCGCTCGCCTTGGCCAGCAATCTCTTCTCCCTATTGACCTGCTCCATGTACCTCCGATGGACCTCGCGGTCGACCACAGCTTTCTTCTTGTATTCCTCGACTTCCTGCAGCTGCTTCTCCTCGGCGTCGGTGGGAACCATAGGGACGGCACCCGTCTTGGACATGAACTCGGACAAGATGGCGTCCGAGTGCTGGTTCGTCATGTCGATGGTCACGACGCGCTCGTTGTCGAGGGGGGCGGGGGCGGTGGATGAGCCATCCAGGGCCGAGCCAGGCTGGATGTCGCGGCTGATAGGGGGGTGGGTAGGTGGAGGGGAGCCGGCTGTTGTTGGCGTGGAAGGCTGGCGGAAGTACAAACTCAGTATCGCCCGGCTCTCATTGTCTGCTGTCCTGTTGACGATCATCGGGATGGCCGGATTCCAGAACTTTAGCCGGGTCATGTGCTTGCGCCAGAACTTCCTGCCTCATCCATGGCGTGTCAGTGCACAGGCAGAGTTACCCGTTGCCGTTGCCGTTGCCTGAGCCGGCATCATTGGAGTTCTTATGTCCGTACGACATACCTTGGTCCGAAGTGACCATTGTTGCCTCGTTGCCCAAATTCAAGATGGACCCTGGTGAGCTCAGGGGGTAGAATTGCGGCGCCAGGGCCAACCCTTATATTCAGCATCTTGGGAGGGGGGATACAGGTCAGATTGATGTCGGATGGTCTAGATGTGTACCTAGGCAGGTATTGCAATATTTACCTTCTACAGAAATAGTTAGCTAGGAGTTAGACAATGGGAATGGTTCAAAGATGCATAGAGCCTAAGCCTACCTCTCGCATGCGGTTCATACGAGTGACAATGGCAACCATTATGGATGCAGTTGGAGCTCAGCAGCCTCCCCACAGCACACAGGCAGCAATGAGCAGGTCGAAGGGCCTAGCTAATAATGCTGGCTGCTGGTTTGTGCTGCGTGCGTTGAGTATCTGGGTACTGTTCCTCTCCGATTTGAAACTGGACATCAAAATCAACTCAATTCTTAGAGGATTTAATTTCCTCATGTATGTACGGAGAAGGTAGGGTAGAAAATCGATTAGTTATGATGTCTGTGCGTGCACGGTCCTAGGGGCAATCGGGGCTCTTCCAGCCAGCATGTTACAGAGACTCTCTCCGGCAGGCAAATATTTTCCTTGTTCCTTTTTTCTTTTTTTCTTTTTTCTTCTTTTCTCTTTTCTTCTTTTTTCTTCTTTTCTCTTTTCTTCTTTTCTCTTCCTTTTGTTAGTTCCTGTTTTTTTCCCTTCTCCTCAAGGTCCGTCTTCTATCAACATCTTCTTCAATCCTGTAGTTGAATTCAGGCAGGAAATGCAACTGCCACTTGCACGGAAACAGACTTTACAACCATAACAGTATATTCCAGTTCAAACTCACCAAGCATATGATGCCTCCCGGCAGTCTCACAGCTTTCAGGGCGTCTCTGCGTCCCAACGGTTGGGTATCAACAGCCTTTCACGTTTCCGAAGCCCCACCGTTATTCCTCTGTCCGGTAGCTCGCGAGTTCGCCTCGTTTTCGATCGCATGGTCACAGCGCCGCCGCCTGGGATGCGAACATCAATACCATCGCCACCGCCAAGATGGGAATGCGCTGCAAATCAGACAGGACATTGCGGGTACGCGGACTCTACATGTTGATGCCCAAACAACGGGAGGCGACCACAGTACAGCCTCCTCTTTTGAGCCTGGTGTCTCCAGTGCTCTCCCTGATCAATGCCACGGATGCGGTGCGCTGTCACAGACGACTGAGCCCAACCGTGCAGGATACTTTAATCCGGGGAGGAAAAGCGTCAGGGAGTATGTTAAGCCTCTGCTAGCTAGTGCAGGTCGTCCGCATCAACATCGCAAAGCACGGCAGGCAGCCGAGGAAGAAAAGATTGTCGAGGCGGCGTTACAGACACTCGACAGGAACAAACTCGCCGAGCTCGGATTGGGTCTGGATAGCCTCATTGGTGGCCACGATACCGCCGACGAAGTTGTAAATCCCAAGCATCCCAAGGACCCTAAGGACCCTAGATATACTAATAACGCTAGTTCCAAGGATGAACGAGCTCGGCCTCCACTTTGCGACCGTTGTCACGATCTGGTCAACCACTCTTCCGGGACGCCCATCTACCACCCCAGCATTGAGGCGCTGCAACAGACCATCGAGGAGTCGCCGCACAAGTACAACCACGTGTACCACGTCATCGATGCCGCCGACTTCCCCATGTCCCTGCTGCCGCGGCTCGATCGTCTGCTGGATATGATGCCGCTGCGCTCGCGCAACCGACGGTCCCAGACGGGCCGCTTCTACCAGGACCGCAAGACGGAGATCAGCTTCATCATCACGCGGTCGGACCTGCTGGCGCCCAACAAGGAGCAGGTCGACAGGCTGCTGCCCTACCTGAAGGAGACGCTGCGCGATGCCCTTGGCAGGGTCGGAAGCAACGCACGGATGGGCAATGTGAGGTGCGTGAGCTCAAAGCGGAGCTGGTGGACCAAGGAGCTGAAGGAGGACATCTGGGGCAGAGGAGGTGCCGGCTGGATGGTTGGCAAGGTGAACGTCGGCAAGAGCGCCCTATTCGAGGCCGTCTTCCCAAAGGGGCGGATGGAGACGAATTGGAGACAGCAGAAGGAGCAGCAGCAGGGGCGGCAGCAGGGGCAGCAGCATCATCCTCCCCAGCGGCACAAGGCGGCCAGTCACCAGATGGAGGTTCCCCTGCAGCCCAGGGCATCGGCCGAGGCGGCGGCCAGAGCGTCCGTCGCGCTCGACGAACTGGAGGATCTTGACGAGCTGTCACTCCTGCCACCGGCGCGGGCAGAGACCAACTATCCTGAAATGCCCGTTGTTTCGTCCCTGGGCGGCACCACGGCCTCGCCCATCCGCGTGCCGTTTGGGGGAGGAAAGGGCGAGCTGGTCGACCTGCCTGGTCTGGAGAGGAGCACTCTGGACATGTACGTGAAGCCGGAGCACCGGGCGTCCTTGCTGATGAAGTCTCGCATCGTGCCGGAGCAGCACGTGGTGCGGCCGCACCACTCGGTCCTGCTGGGCGGCTTCATCAGACTCACGCCCCGGACGCCCAACATCACTTTCCTGGCGTATGCCTTCACGCCGATCAAGGCGCATCTCACGAGGACGGACAAGGCATTGGCGATCCAGGGCCAGACGGGCGAGGTCAACGTGGAGAACATTGCGCTTCCCGGGGTGGAGAACAAGACGGAGCTTGCGGGCTCCTTCGAGCTCCGGTGGGACGTGACCAAGGCGCGGGCAGGTCCCATCACGAGGCGCGACGCGGCCAATATCAGGGTTGACAGGCTTCCGTACCGCGTAGTGGCCACCGACATCCTCATTGAGGGTTGCGGCTGGGTCGAAGTTGTGGCTCAGGTGCGAACCAAGGATCTGTTCGCCGAGACGAGGGCGGACGAGCCCCCGCAGACGCTTAATCTGTCCGGTCCCGATGACCTGCATGGCCGAGACGACAGCGCCCTCTCTCTGGCCCTCGTCAAAGCGGGGGCCAAGCCGGATGAGCCCAACTGGCCCGTGATTGACGTATACTCCCCGGAGGGTGGGTTTGTTAGCTCACGCAGGCCGATGAATGCCTGGCTATTGAACAAGCCCAAGAAGGTGGGCAGATCTCGCCCCCGGAAGAGCATGAAGGGGCAGAAGAAGTTTGTCAAGGCGGCGCGGAGAGCGGCAACCGCCGAATGAAATTGTTGTCAGCGGCTGAGCTTGCTTTACTAGCCAACGAGGCCTGTGGCCATCATGCTGTTCTTTTTTTGAAACAATTAGCAGAGAAATCTTCTGTAGCTACTATGTAGGTATGTAGGTAGGTACCTATGCAGGGACGTAGGTAGGTAGGTAGGGATGTAGGTACGCCCCGAAGTACTTATTTAGGTATCGGTACCTGATACCCGTATATGTGTACACTTGTACATATGTACTGTACCTATGTATATACCGAGCCATTACAAGTTCCGACCCCGCCTATTCAACCCATCCTGTCCCGGGCTAATAAAGATGGAGAGCCTCTTCCTTTCCCTAATGACGTGGTGGAGTGCCCTCGACTGCCCCACCAAATGTGTCCCTAGGTATCTACCAAGGTAGGTACCTCCGTAGCTCCCGCCGCAATGGAACCACCCGATCTGCAAAGACACAATGTGCCTAAGATATATAATCTTACCTAGCAAGCCTGCGGATAGACTAAACGGTAATGAAAATAAGGGTGCATGCAGGTGCCTTGCCTCCTTCCATAAAGTCCCAATCAAGTTCTTTGCAAGCCAGCCCTTAACGTAGGTCATCCACCCACCTTGGGGTTCGGTATTTCAATTATTGTTATAAGTTAATTCTCTAGTATCTCGCCATTGGGCATTCCCACGCCGCCAGGAAACATAACCCCAAGAACACAGCCGAGGCGAAGGCACCACTTCCTGAAGTTCCTGGTCCGCTGGCCGCCAGCCAGCAAGCACTGCTTGGGTACCAGCACGACCACCTGCAAGACCACCTACGCACGGCCTACGGATCTAGACGACCGACCACCCATTGTAAGAATCGGCAAAACCATGTCTTCAGCGCCTCAGCAACATCGAGCTCAAGGGTTCGCAGCTTCAGGTCAAACACAGACACGCCCAGCAGCCCCGACGACAACAACCACTGAGACGACAAGCACAGAGCCAACACAGATCAGGACAGATCGCCAGGCCCAGGAACCTACAGCGATTCTCCGGCTACGTGGCGCGCACACGTCGTCGGGCAGGTCCGTCCAGTGGGACGAGACCGTGGTCGACAACGAGGGCCTGGGCAGAAAGTCGTCAAAAGGTAAGGAGGTAGAGGTCTGGGCGAGGATGAGGATGGCACGGGGGTGACATTGAGGGGAATGATGAGCTGACCACATTGGACGGCACGGAACACAGTCTGTTGCATTTATCATCGACCGAAAGGGGTGGACGAGTCGAGCGACGAATCGTCATCATCCTCGGACTCGGATACTGACTCGGACGACTCCACTGGAGGCGGCGGTCACCGTGGCGCAGACGCGGACCGGGCGGGCAAGGGTGGCGGTGGTGGTGGCAGTAGAAAGCACGCTCACGATTGCGAGAAGCATGGACACAAAGGCCGAGGGCATCGAGACGAAGGAGGTGGTGGTAGTGACGGGCATTCCAGCAAACCGAGGAAGCGGCGGCCGAGCCCGAATGCATACGAGAAGATACCGAAACCGAGGTCCCGTGCTGGAGGATCGGGAGGACCGGGAGGGCCGGGCGCATAAGAAGAGCGCGATTCAAAGTCAGTAATAAGCACGGCGTTTGGGTGAAGCTGGAAGCTGGTGAAGGAGCCGATGATGTTGAGCATTGATTTGAACTATGAAAGCTGAGAATCACCACTGGCTGGCGGCATTTATTACTTTAAACCTTGCCCCCGAGACGATAGATGTCAATTTCATCTTGGCCGGGGTTTCCTCTCATGATCCCCATTCGAAACCCAGGGCGAGCCATTACGATATGGCAGGCTCTTCGCCGAGTACGTGTGCGTAGCTCAAGTATATACCTACCTACCCACACAGGCAGGTAGGTTAGGAACGTATCTTGCCAATGTGAGTACGTGTGTGGGTGTAAATGTGTGTGTATTTCGTTATTGTACGAGTGTTTGGGCAAGCCACCAGGCAAACAACCAACCAATGCCTCTATCATCTTTTCGGATGCATAACAGCCCAATGCCAAATCAAATCCAACTGGTTCCCTCTCGTTTGCTTCCCGTCCTATCCTTCTCCGTTCTCTTTGGATCTACTTTTTTCCGCCTTACCCTCGGTTGTCCGTCTGGCCAGTCCTCCCCTATGTTACAATGGGATTCCGTTCTGTTGGTGTCCTGTAGTACAGCTCCAAAGCCTCCATACAACCCTCCAATACGAGATTCAAAACACAACAGAGTAGTCACAACACCGGACTCGTCGCGGTGGCGCTCAGCGTGCTCGGTACCTGCTTGCGAACCAAGCCCCTGGTGCCCCGCTGGTCCGGGCGGGGCACCCCCTGGATGGCGCGGGGCTCCTTCATCAGGGAGGGATCGAGCCTCGCGGGTATGCGCGTCACGACGGCGCGGTAGTCCCCGGGAAACTTGGCGTTGGGCACGGGCACGGAGGCCGTCCGCCAGATGTGTTCCGTCGTGTCGGCCAGGTAGCCTGCTGCCTTACCTTGCTTGGCAGGGGCCGAGGAGCCCAGCGAGGCCCCGTGAGAGGCCCGGATGGTGGACAGGCGCGAGAGCGTGCCCAGGGCGGGGCGGCCGCGAGCCTTCTTGGCGAGAATGATCTCGTCGAAGAGACGGATGTGCGGCGTGGTTGCCGCCTGCCGTTCTCGTTCGTGGATGAACTCATTAAAGGCTGAATCAAAGGTCAGAAGGGCAAAGGGTCAGCAGTGGATCAATCAGTGGGCGGGCAGGTTGGGCCAGATGGTGGTGGCCAGGCATAGGCGTCCAGGCGTCCAGGCGTCCAGGCGTCCAATATAAAAGGTCAAACCGGGCAGGCGACCATCTCGTCTCATCTCATCTCACCTTGGGTATCTCTCATCATGACTGCGTACTCCTGCTGCTCGTACGGCAAGCTCTTGACAAAGCCGGCCATGTCGAAGGCGTACAGCTGGCCGTTGGCCCTCTGCTCCTTGGTCGGCCGTCCGAGGTACTTCCGGTACGTGTAGAGCAGGCTGGCCAGGCACCGGACGAAAGCAGCCCGCACGCGCTCGGCATCGAAGGCCACGGGGCAGACCAGACAGGCAACACCCAGGCACCGGCCGTGGGATATGCAACCGCAGCCCGCACACTTGAACAGGTCTTCGCTCTCACAGCGCTCGTCGCAGATGTTGCACATCGTGACGCCCTCGCCGGGGGTCCAGTTGAAGCAGTGGCCCTCGACCCAGACGGTGGTGTCGGTGTTGAGTACGGGCTGCATCAGCATTTGCGGCATCACGGTTGACGCGGCCAGCGTGGACTGGGCGTACGTGGAGGGGGCGTATCCACCACCGCCCCCATAGCCAACACCGTAAGACGACTGCGAGTCGACCGAGATGGCCGAGACGGAGAGGCTTTGGGCGTGGGTATGAGCGTAGCCGTACTGAGCGTTGGCGTTTGCACCGCCGCTTTTGAGGAAGGTGAGGCTCGGCTTATGCAGCGGACCATGCTTGTTGTTGTTGTTGTTGTTGTTGTTGTTGTTGTTGTTNGAAGGTGAGGCTCGGCTTATGCAGCGGACCATGCTTGTTGTTGTTGTTGTTGTTGTTGTTGTTGTTGTTGTTGTTATGGTCCTGCACACCGAAGGAGGAGCTGCGCCGTGACCGTTCGTCAAAGTGCCCAGATCTCTTCTCCCGCAGCGTCATGGAGAACTGGGCAAAACCCGAGTCACTCCGCGACACCGGGGTCGTCGGCATAGGCGGGAAGTTCATAGAGACGGGCGACAGCGAGTTGGGCGGGCTGGTGCGGCTGGACCGCGACGTCGTGGGCCTCTCGGACCCCCGGCCATGCTCATTCCTCTCGTTCTTGGCGTGATGGACAAAGGCGTTGAACAGCGGCGGGCGTGGCGGCGACCAAGGATCGGCCTCGCCAAAGGTCGAAGAGCTCTGCGACACCCACCGGGCCAGCCCCGCACGTGGGGGGTCCGGGTGGAACAGCGAGTCGTTCTCGGCGGAGAAGCCGTCGTAAGGGAACGACTCGACCGCGTAGGGCGGAGGCCCCGAGTTGACGCCGTACCTCAGGCGATGCGGGGCGGCCAGCTGCAGCAGCGACATGAGCTTGCGGCGGTGCTGGCGTGGCAGGCGCATCGGCGGCGACGTGGCGTCGATGGTGTCGCGGTCCAGGTCGACCAGGACGTAGTCGTCCTCGGGCAGCTCCACCCCCTCGTAGCGCTTCTCGATCCCCACCACGTAGGGGCAGGGCGCGTCCAGGGCCTGCAGCAGGCGGGCGGGCAGGACTGGGATGAAGATGCTCGCCCAGCGGAGCGGGTACAGCAGGCTGGCCAGGGCGTGGCAGGCCAGGTGCAGCATGGCCGTGTGCGACGACGCGAAGATGATGCGCGACTCGGACATGGCGTACTCGAACAGGGCCACCACGTTCTCGAGCGACAGGCAGCGGAAGAGGGCGTACAGGTCCGTGGTGCGCGAGCCCGGCAGCTCGTTGGCCGCCTCGCGCCGGGCGTACAGGCGCAGCTCCCGCACCCCGAGCTCCACCTGCGTCTTGGAGCTGAGCGGGCTGAAGGCCTCGGTGCACAGGTTGACCACGTAGCGCTCCAGCGGCTGCCACCGGCCCACCTTGGGCGAGCTAGGCGCCACCCTCAGCACCGCCCCGTCCGTCATAGGCACCACCACCGCCCGCAGCCACTCCTTCCAGAAGGCCATCTTGGTCGCGTCCCGGCCCAGGATCCCGTAGGCCCGCGGCGCCCACAGCCCGCTCTCGCCCGCCGTCAGCCCCTCGATCTTGGACGCCGCCCCGTGCCGCAGCGGCCGCAGCATCTCCGTCATGAGCCCGATCTTGTCCTCCACCGAGCTGATCTGCTCGTCCAGAGCATCCCGTGCCGCCGACCCGGACGCCACCCCGGGCAGCCTGGCCAGCAGCTGCGACAGATGCGCCCGCTCCGCCGCCAGCCGCACCCCGAGGCTCGCCGCCAGCTCCCGCTCCTCGTTGGACATGTGGCTCTGCCGCCACTCCTCGCACCGCTTCTCCACCTGCTCCGCCGCCTCCGCCCGGAGCGCCGTCCACACCGTCACCGCCACCCCATACACCCTGCTGTTGTCCTCCGCCGTCATCGTGAACCCATGCCACGTCGACCTCGGCCTGTCGTCCGACGACACGATCTGGATGTCGTTGGGGAACGCGAACATGGGCACATAGTCCGGGAACCTGCTCCGCCGCGACAGCTCCTCCGCCGCCGCCTCCTTTGGCGGGTACCGGTCCAGCAGGCTCGGTTCGAACCGCCGCTTCAGAGGGTGCATGTTGGGGTCCGTGTTGAGGGGCTCGGGCGGCGGGATGACCGAGTTGTAGTTACTGAGGCGCTTTGCCGTTCGGATCGAAGCTGACCACGGGGTGACGGTGCAATGGGAGGAGGGAAGTGTCAGATTTCCAGAAACTTTTGACCTGGAGCAACCAAAAAGCAAAGCAACCCAAAGAAAATCCAACACACATAGATAGGGAGGTAGGGAGGTAAGGATATGGGGAGGTACCCTAGACCTAGGTGCCTACCCACCCACGTGTACACGTACCTGTACCTGCTCTCGGCGCCGCCGGCTGCTTCCTCATGCTGTTCATGTCCCTAAAACTCATCTTGCGCCGGATACTACCCTTGATGCTCCTGAGCGGGCCTTTCCTCCCGCCCGGCCCCTCCCCTACTTCGGCCTTGATCCTCTCCGCGCTGGGGTTCACCATCGGCGGCCGCGACTGTAGCTTCGCCCCGGCTGTGAAGGAAAGGTCGTCCAGGAAGCTCTCCCGCTCGACCGCGAACCTCAACAGCGCGTTGTCGAAGTCGAAGTCGGCTGAGCCCAGTAGACCTGATCCCCCATTGCTAGGCTGGTCTGCCTGGAATAGGCCGCCGCCGTTCGACCCGTTCGACCCATTCGGTGCGCCCACTGCAGCCGACGGTCGGATGGTCGCACTGCTCCGGTTGCTCCTTGTGCCGCTACCGCTGCCGCCACCGCTGCCGCCGCCGCCGCCGAACTCCGTCTCGTCCAGGCTGTGGAAGGTTACCAGTCCGTCCGCCGAAAGCTTTGAAACACGGTTTGCCGAGCTCTGTCGGGAATGGCGGGCAAATGCCCTACCCGCGTTGGGGGTCGAGGTCGTCGTTGAGTTCGAGGCCGGGTTCGAGGCCGAGCTCGAGGAAGGATTTAAAGCCAAGATCACTCCCTCCTTATTCCCGCCCGATTCTCCTTCGCCATCCTCCTTGATCGTCTCGTCGAACTTGGGCGATGGTAGTTGGACATCGTTGTATGATATCGTCTCGATCCCGGCGATCCAGAAGTAGTCGGCGAGAGGGGTTGCGGAATTGTCCATGTCAAAACATTACTACCTAGGTAGGCAGGTGGGTTAGTACGTAGGCCTTGAGCACCCCAGTTTCGCCGTCAAGCGTGCATGGAATAAAACCAACGGACAAGACTTAGGAGGGAAGGGAATAAAAAGGTAGAAAATTAGGTGTGAATCGCTTGTACGTACTCTCTCTTCGCTCAATCCCTCTTCCACAAGCACGCACACACGCACGCACACACACACTCTCTCTCTCTCGCTCTCGCTCTCGCTCTCGCTCGCTCTCTATCTCTCACGAACCAATATTTCCGGGTTTTCGAGACCCTTTGTTTTTTCTTTCTTGCTTCTTATTGTCTACTTCTTTTTCCCCTCTTTTTCTGGCCGCCGGCCTTCTGCTTTTCGGTGTTACTTCCCTTTCCTTCTTTACCAATTGTTGTCTGGTGGAGACGGAAGGGGGATTGTCATGAGGGGGTCCCTTGGGGAAATTGACACTTGAATTTTCGCTGGGTGGTCATGTGCTAATACCTACACAACATCAGGGTTGGGCTGTCGATCTGGAGAGACGGAATGGCACAGACGTCGGAGATCGCGATCAGTTTAGAAATATAGGCTCGCTATTAAGTAGTTGATAGCTGGACCATTGACGATGCCGATCCACAGTCCACGACCCCGCGACAAAAGAAAGAAAAAAAAAGGAATGTAGGGAAAGAAAGGGGTTTGAAGAAAACTAAGCGGGAGATAAAGTAACGCCGGTTAAGAAAAGAACCAAAGGGGGAAAAGCTCCGCGTCAGTCGGCAACAGGCGGTCAGGGGAATAGAGAGAGCTCGACGTTTCATCAGGACATCGCCGTACTGCAGAAAGTAGCTGTTTACCCAGGGAAGTGGCAGACACTTGGCTACCTAGCCAGATCCTCCCCAAGTTGCGAGGATAGGTGTGGTAGGCAGAGAGAGCGCTTGCTAGGAAATGTACTAGCACCCACCTACTTACCTGTAGGTAGATGGTCGCCCCCAAGTTCTCGCCCACCTAACTCTAGCGGTGCTTGGGTATGATGCGGTGGGAAAAGGGTACGTGGGGTGCTGCAGTCCGCCAAGAGGCGGACTCAAGGTTGACAACTCACAGCATGAAATCTGGTTTTCCTCGTCTTTATTAAACATGCAAATCGCCGGGCAGAGGGGCAAGACGAAAGACGGGCTTCTTGACGGGATTGCTTTTTGGCATGGAAGCGTGTCAACGTGTGTGTGGTGTACTGCGTAGGCGGGCGCACTAGGCGTAGACAGGCACGTACCATTATACGTACCTAGGTACCTACCGCCTTCCCACCACCTGGTACCTAGTGGACTATGTGACGTACATGCAGGTAGCACCCCTAGGAGATATTGTAGATAACAGTAGCGCAGGTACCGCAAGCTGGGTTGGCATAGTTGGGTTCTAGTCTTGCTAGATGAAAAAGAATAAGGGGCTTCGCTTGGTTGCTGGCAAGCATTAGATTACTAGGCACCTAGGTAGGTAGGTAGGCACCTACCTATAGTCAACAGGTGTACGGATTGCACTCACCCCATCCACCATCTGTGACTAGAGCAGATGGCATGGTTGGTAGTGCGGAGTGCGCTGTGCAGAATACCTGCTTGATGCATTGCAAAATATGGTAGCCTTTATCTTTTTCATAAGGCCTACATAGAATCGCTGTCAGACTCTTGGTAACACTGAGGAATGGGCTCGCACTACATAATTATATGTAAGGCTTCATGTCTAGGTTTTTCACATTCGGTGAGATACTAGTTAGTACCTAAGGTACCTACAAAAGGGCCGGTGTGAGGCGGGTACGCACAGCCGAAAAAGGATCTCACATCAGGGAGGGGGCCTGTACTAGGTACCTAGCTACGAGAATGGTTAGCACTTTGCTTTCTGTACGCTAGGCTGTGCATTTAGGCCAAACCATGATCCCTCCCTTCCATGATGTTTTACAGTGGTTTTTCCTGCGGCTACAGCGTACGGAGTCCTAAGTAGGTAGGTAGGTACCAGACAGCCGTGCACTGCTCTTCAACCTGCGTTGGGCAGCCCGCTCGAGCTGGTGCAAATTAATTAAACGGGACACTTGAGGCTCCCGCCTCTGATTACCTACCTACTGGGGTACCTAACCTACTAGTATAGTCTAGGACTCAATGATATATAGCATGGTAACATACTCGTGCCTCCGCCCCGTCGTACCTTACAGGACTCAAGCACAACAAGGCTGTTTCCGTACCGGGAACTGTCTAGCTCAATTCCCCACCCCGCCCCGCCATCTGTCCTAATCCAGGATTTCTATAATCAGTGCATGCGCATGCGAACATGTTAGGACGTGCTGTTCAGATTCTCACACCTGTGGACGTAGCCAGCGTCCGTTTGTTCCCCTGGACACCAGCAAGTACACTAGGTACAGGCAAGCCAGCTGAGAAAGGTAGGTGCCTAGCTCCGCCTGATACCTAAGTATTCCTCATCGATCGATATACAAGTTCCGCAACTCGTAGTAGTAGGGTAACATTCCCTGGCCGGCTCAACACCTGTGCGTGTGGATATTCTCGACCCAATATTTTATTAACGAAGCCGGAATGAAGTGTTGGTTGGTTATGACGCAGAGGATACCCAGAGCATGGGACACATAAACATGTATCACTGCGTCCGGAGAGAGCACCTACTTCACGACATTTGACAAGACGGACAGCTACTCGCCTTATTGGATTTCACATATGCCATGGCGATGCCCGTGCCCGTGCCCGCTGACACTGGTATAGACCATTTTCTTATCAAACCCTGACTTTACTATGTAGAGCATCGAGATACAGAAGCCGGACAAGCGACATACCCAGAAACAGGGAATCAACCGCATAATCAGCAAAAATCCAGACGAACAGAGGTTCAATACGGTATGATCCGTCGGCCATACATATTACGGATTCTTCTAGCTTCGCCAGGATTTCCCTTGTCCTGTCGTTGTGGGTGGGGTGGCATCCCGCTTTCCTTGCTGCAAGTGCCACGCAGGCAGGTGTATCTAACTGGGCTCCTGGTTCTTGTCTCGGGTATTGGGTATCCCAACATCGTAGATTCGTAAATATGACAATTCTCGCCGTGTGTCTTCCCTTGCTTAATTGGGCGGGTGAGGAGGTCACGGAGTAATTCGGTAGTGGATGCGCATCCGGGGTTTTTAATAAATGAAAAAAATGCTCGGGGGTGGTATTCGTGCATTAGCAGTTCGAGAGAGTGAATGCTGAAGCTCACGCGCCCAACCTGACGCTGAGCTTCCCGGTGGAGAGGAACCCCCGGTTTCCCATCTCACTCCTCCACCCGATGCTCAGAATGCCGAGGACAGACTTCCCTTCTGGCTCCTTCGTCGGCACACCTACCGCCTCGACTACGAAGCACACCTGCTCCACCTCGGACGGATGTAGCACCGGCTTCTGACTTCCACCAGCGTCCCAGTTGCAATCTGTGTAAACCAGCCCGGGCTCGAGGTCCAATACTGTCCGCTCTAGCTGGATGGTGTCCTCACTGCAATTTTCCAGCTGGGCCTCAAGCACCCACCGCCGCCTGGTCATGGTGGAACTTCCGGCAGGCGGCAGGACGCTGGCTTTCGTCCGCACGATGAGGGACGCCTTGCAGATGAACTGGTAGAGCTTGCGGAAGGTGCGGGTCCGCCCGCTGGTGTCCGTAGCCTCATAGTAGCTGACGGTGATGGCGAGTACGTGGTTCCCTTCCTCTTTTAAGTCAAAGTTGACCACCCTCTGCAGCGTCTGGCCAGCCCCCAGGTCTACTCCCCCCTTGACACTTCGCTCCCCGTACTCTGGATCGAGATTCAGCTTGGTGACGCTGGCCGAGCCGGGCGTCTTCATCTCCGCCTCAATGCGCACATCGCGCACCTGCTTCATCCTGGCCACCGCAGCGTGCGGGATATCATGATTGGCGCATAATGTACAGCTAAAAGTCTCTCCGACATAAGCCGAACCAAAAGATGGAGGCAGGTTCAGGATGGGGCTCAGGATAAAGGGCTCTGGGTTGGTGTCCCGGTCGGAGGCGTAAGCCAACGATGCAGGCGTTGAGCCCTCACCAGCCGTCTGCTGTCTGAGAGGTGCCTTGGTAGGATATTGCGAAACGAGCGATGGGCGGGACAACCTGGAGGGCAAGTCAACATCGAAGCAGTCGTCAACAGAGCTGGCCCCCGACTAGTTAGGCCTAGAACTGTTTGTCACGTACCGTAGCACCTTTAGGGAGATGGAGTGAGGCTCTTTCACGGCGTCTGAAGGGTAGCGCTGGTGGCTCATCGCAATCACAGCCGTATGAATCACAAGCGAGTAGACGCACGGGGTGTCTGGTCGGGAACACAAATCAGTATCAGTACAGAAAATCAGAAAAGGAAGGACAACAAGCAGCAATTACACGGCAGTAGAGATGTAGATCACATGTGATTACCACTCCAGGCGTGAAGAACCCAGAGGGTTGGTAGTGAAATTCGGAATTTGGCTAGGACTAAGAAACGAATCCGAGGCCGCAAACGAGTAACAACCCGGCAATGCATGCAATAATGAAAAGGAATTTGGGGAATCCACAAAGTGGGCTTGTCTTTGTCAGACCGGATCGGTATGACTGCACCGTACGGCATCAGTACCTTGTACGGATTAAGCCGACAAAACACAATACGGACTCCTCTTCGAACTATTCCCGCGATCGCTAACCCTTCAGGCTTCAGCGGCCATTCAAGGCTTATTAGGGATTAACGTCCCCTTGCACGTTGACGCGATTAGTGGGATTATGAGTTAATTTGGAATACGTAATCCGTACTATGAAGATACTGCCTGAAAGAGGTTGGCGGTGAGCTGGAGCTCTTCGTAGGGACATCCGTACTGAGGTTCGATATGCTTAGGTATCCAATACCATGGAAAGGCTAGCAAAGTCTAACATCCTCCGTACAAGCTGTAAATTTCGGGGAATGGGTAAGCATCTTGGTACCGTTGAACCGCCATACGGATAATCCGCAGGGTGTGCAAGGCATGCAATTGAACTCCCCGAGCCGGGAAAAAAACCTGAGTGCCACTATAGATTACCCAGGTTCACAACTTTCTATCTTGAGTACGGAATACCTCCAGGTACGTAGAGACGGGAGTTTCCTAAATAGGTAGGTAAGTAGGTAATCATGGACTCATCTCGAACCCCAAGCTCAAGCTGCCAGGAAGCTCTCCTCTATACCAGTTTGTTGCAGGGTCGGGCCGCACTCGCGCTTCACGTTGTTCGGACCAGGTTGCCGAGCTACCAACCTACTTCTGTGATTCAATGGAAGGCGAATTTACGGATTACCGACGTGTGTGTGCTTGATTCTCGCATGGTTTGAATAGACAAGTATCCCAGCGGTTCCTCGGCAGCAAGCAGGACGGGTACGTGAAGTACCTAGGTACGCAGATAGGTAGGTACCTAGTAGGTAGGTAGGTGAGTAAGCACCTCAGTTACCTAATGTGCCCATGCGGCCGCTTGTCCATCAGAGCTACAGAACCTTGAGAATGCCATCTTCTAGGCCGCAGGTATGATAAAGGTGGCTAGGCAGGTTTCAACGAGGTACATACATATATAGGTATTAGCCGGATGGCAGGTCAATATCCCGAGACAGCCTGTCTCCTTGCTCAATCCACCTAATTAATTATCCTAGGAGGCCGAACTCAGTGCTCAACCGGTCTTGAGTCATGCCTTAGCCTGGGGGCAGCTGGCTCGCATCGACAACGTCATCCGCGTCCTTCATGTGGGAGTCATCGTTGGGCCCATAAAGGGGAGACCGTGGCAGAGCCATCAGACCGGTCCGGGCAGATTCCAGGATACCAAACGGTCCAATGAGTTTAAGGAAGGAGTCAATCCTGGAAGGTTTCGCAGACCTGTGGGAAAGAGAGTGTGCTGCTGCGTGAGTATGTCACATACCCGAGGGCGCATGGGTTCCGAAAATGGCTTGAACTAGGCTGGACTTACACCTCAACGATGCAGCTGTTAGTGCTAATATCGAGAACCTTGCCGCCAAACTGATGGGTAAAGTAGGTGATGCTCTTCAGATGTTCGTGCTTGTGCCGGAGGGCCTCGCTCACGGCCAGCCTGCTCGGATGAAAATCCTTAGCGACCTCCTCCAAGGTGGCTTCTGCTGCGTCCTGTTGCCGGTCGGCAGGGAGGTCGGCCGCAGTGATTTCGCGGTGGTGGGCAAGAAGCTCCTCAAAGTACTCCGGGCCCAGGATGTTGACCTTTGCCAGGATCAGCTCCCTCTGCACGAGCGCGGAATTGGTGTAATCCAACACGGCCCAGACTGGGACCAGGTCTTCCAGTTGTCTCCTTGCCTGCTCAACGACGCCGTCCTGTCCCGTCAGCACGACGGTCATGCGAGAGAGGTCCTCGACCTCGGTACTGCAGACAACCAGCGAGTCAATGTTGAACCCACGGGCGGCTAAAATCCCGGACACGCGTGACAGGACGCCAGGTTCGTTTTGAACAAGGCAATTGAGGACATGGCGCTTCGGAGGGGCTGTCGACGGTGTCGGAGTCTCGTAGAGGATGTTGGAGACTGCCGCCTGCGCCGACCACGACGGCGGCGCTTCGTTCACGGGAAGTGGAGCTTGACGGCGTCGGAGGGCCTTGTAGGCGATGGCTGAGGTCGAGCTGCTACTTGAGCTGTATCTAACGGAAGCAGGCCGCAGGACGGCAGTCACTGCGGCCCGCAATGACGGAGACGACAGCAAAAGGCCCCGAGAAGCCATCCGTCCAACTAAGGATATCCCCAAGCGGTGCAGGAGACGGGCCAGCGATGATGTAAAGCAATGCCTAAAGGGAGATTCTCAACTTAAGTCAATTGACCCTTGGATTGGAAGTATCCTATGAGGATCATGAGCATATCTAAAGAAGGCGATGATTGTTTATTAGATCTGACTCACCGTCCACTGCACAGAGATTAGAGGACGGGAGGGTGAGGTAAGTCGGATTACCCTAGGCAGTTGTGCGCCGTGACCGGCATGAAAAATGGGTTTCGAATGGTGGGACTAGGCGGTCAACCCACTTCTGCGTCCTTCGGAGTACGAACTAGAAAATTCCGCCGGCAGAAAAAAATACAAGCCGCCCCGCCAGTATGCTCTCTGATAGGATCCGAAGGCGGTGAGGTGAAAAATCCCAAAGGTCTTTGTCACCTCATTTCAGGCCTAGCTACTGGTTGGCCTTGGAGTTGGGGTCTCCACCCTAGGATCAGTCAACACGCCAAATACAGGGCTGCTCCCATCAAGCCTCTAAGTCACTCGACTCAGCTCCGTCGTTTCTGGCAAAGTTTTTACTAATCTTCCACTCCGGGCCTGTCTGGATTCCTAGCTGGTCGGAAGGCTACGACGTAGCAGGCAGACCTGTCAGTTTTAGGTATCATCCCAGCGAAGCCGCGCCCATTCCTAAGTTTTCGTCAGCCTTCCAGCTGTACGCCTGCTGGTCACGCAGCCTCGATCGGATTCATACTACATTTACTTCTACTTACAACCCTAGTAACACCACTCCTTCCGAGCTCCGGCTTCAACAAGCTTGCTAGCCTCAATGGATGAGACAGACCGCCGGGGCGCGAAGCGCTCTCGTTTTGACCAGACGGAGCCTGAGCCGTCGAGGAGAACATCGAGATTCGATCGCCGCTCTCGCTCTCCCACCTCGCGCAAGGCCGAACCAGGCCGCAACCGCAGCCCCCTATCTCGAGGCGCCGAAAGCTCGACTGATGCGACACCTCCAGTCGACCCCGCCGCAGCCGCAGGTAGGCTCCCGAGATCATTCCCTCCCTCTATCACCCCAGTCCTAGCACCTCTCTCTCTCTCTCTCTCTCTCTCTCTCGTGTGTCTATGTGAGCTATTGACACGTTGTTTCAGCCGCTGCGGCAGCAAAGATCAACGCCCAGCTCCAAGCGCGCAAGGGAATTCAACACGTTGATGTTCCACCTGTCAAGCCTTCGGCTGGCAAGTCAGCAGGTTCAGACCACGGAGCAGGCGGCACTATTAACGGCGAGATGTACATTGCGGACGGAGACTACATCAAAGATATCGAAGTCAACGACCTCCGAAATCGCTATACTTTGACCAAAGGCTCTACGCAGAAGATGGTAAGGAATCTGGTGGCCACATTGCATCTGCTGATCCATATCTTCCGTTCTTGCTCTGCCGCCCGTGTCCGCAGCCCCGTTGGCTCAGGCGCGCTCTTCAGTTGCAGATCCAAATTTGGGGACATTCTGCTTACACGGGACGCGATAGCTCGCACAAGCGCCCGCCCTCTCTGGCATCTGCTGACGATATCTGCTTCAATTTAGATCAAGGATGAAACTGGCGCTGGTACGCTACACCTCTGCTCATAACCTCTTACCTGTGTAGGAACTCCGTTAACCAAAAGAGTCTTTTACCACAAAGATGTCACCACCCGAGGCAGCTACTATCCGGACAAGACCATGGCAACTGCAGCAGTGGGTCTCCTCTCTATATGTGATTTGACTCTGTCATGAGGGCATCGCGGCATGCTAACCAGTGGAGCCAGAATCCGCCTCTGTACCTTCACGTCACGAGCACAAGCAAAGAGGGGCTTGAGAAGGCCGTCGCAAAAATCGAAGAGCTCATGAAGCAAGAGCTGCCCCAGCTAGTAGATGAGAGAAGGTTCCGACGGCGCGAGGAGCCGGTCGAGCGTGACGAGTATGGGCGGGTATGTTTATCCTCTCGAGGCGGATGCCTCCTCTAAAGGCATGATCCTCATAGCTGCTGACCCTCCCCGACCCGCGAATCTAGCGCAAATGGCCCGATGAGAAAATCCCCATCGATCTGGAACCAATTCCGGGGTTTAACCTCCGCGCGCAGGTGGTTGGACACGGCGGCTCGTATGTCAAGCACATCCAGCAGGAGACTGGCTGTCGTGTGCAGATCAAGGGGCGTGGATCAGGCTATCTTGAATCGTCCACGGGTCGCGAGAGCGATGAGGATATGTTTCTGCATGTTGCGTGAGTCTTCCCTTTGCTTGCTCCAGATGACTCCCAAGATGGGCTTGTCGGCTCACCGCCTTATCCTTGCCACAGAGGCCCTGATGCCAAAATGGTTGAGAAAGCCAAAGATATGTGTGAGGATCTTCTCGGCGCCGTTAAAGATCAGTACGAGGAGTTCAAAACCCGACCTCCACGTGTGGATCGCTTTACGGGGGATCGGGACCGTGATCGTGATCGTGATCGAGATCGAGATCGAGATCGAGATCGGGACCGCGATAGGGATCGGGATCGAGACCGCTTCAACGGTGACCGCTTCAATGGCGATCGGTACGGGGGAGGTCACGGTGATCGACAAGTAGGCAACCCCGGCGGCCACCACGGCCATCACGGCTACTCCGGTCACGGACACGGCCATGGGCCGGGCATCAGCCATGACCGCGGCCAAGGCTACGGTCAGGGCCACGGGCATGGCCAGGGCTTCAGTCAATCTCCAGGTCAGGCCCAGGGCCAAGGTCTGGGCCTGGCTCAAGGTCTGGCTCAGGGTCAAGGTCAAGGCCAGGCTCACAGTCAGGCTCACGGCGGCTTCAATACCCCTAGCAACTTGCCGACTGCGCCAGGGGCAGGCGCCGCAGCGGGGAACGAGGCCACGCCTGACTATTCCCAGTACGCACAATATTACAGCGGGGCAGACCCTTATGCCGCCTACGGTGGCTATGCTGCGTAAGTCGAACTTTTCTCCCCACTTCCATATCGCAGTCAACACAACGCCACTCCCGGGTCTGGTGCCAGCGGCTCATTTTCTGATGCTCTTTTCTTCAGGTATGTGCAATTGTATCAGCAGTATTACAATGCTGCTCAGACCAGCCAGCAAGCCTTGAGCACCGCGCCTGCAGCCCCGGCCGCTCCGTCAGTCTCGCCTCCCCCGCCACCCCCTCCTCCGAGCGATGCCGCACCTCCTCCGCCGCCTCCCCCGCCAGCAGGCCCACCCGGAGCAAGCGGTGGATACAGTGCAGTGAGTAGGCTTTTTTATTTTCTATGCATCGGAACTGCCTGGTTGACTTGTCCATTGCTGACTTCCTTGTAGGTTCCTCCGCCTCCAGGGCTCTAAGGCGCCCAATGCTTCCCCCTGTCAACTGTTGGTACTCCACACTATGGGTTCCATGCCCGTCCTCCTGTCCACACCGCCAATCTGTAGTGAGACCTTTGCTAACACATGGCATGATATTTGATGCAGTTTGTTATTATCAAGAGTCTTGCCCAACAAACTATCAGGTTGCCTTCACCCAGCTCTAAACCACGTCGCCCTCTATAACAGAAAAGAAAAACAATTAAATAGGAAGGGAAAGGGGGATATACTTGGCCTCAAGACACAACATTCGGCCATAGTAACAGATGTTCTATTGCGTGACGCTCACAGGAGCCTCGGAGGCCCCCCAGCAAGAAAGAGGTGAGTCGTTGGTTTTCAGTTGTGTAAAAAAAATTAATTCAATTGAAAATTTCCATCGCCTGTTTTTGTTCATCGCAATCCTCGGCCAAACTAGTAGCTAGTTGAGTTCTTTTCACCGCCCTTTTGGCACTCTGTACCTATTCATAATTTTTGTGATACTACCTCTCTTAGACCGCTGCCTCTTCAAATTCTTGCCTTGGGCAGGTAGGAAAATCGGCCCCGAAACTCCCCAACCCTTGGTGCCTCAAACAATCTTCCCCTTGTTGACAACAAAGGCCTCGAGGACGGCTGAAGGTCGGCGTCGTGGTCAGCGAAAGGCGGAAGAAATACCCTCTTGTAAGGGGCCACATTTGCTAATACAACACTTACCAACTGCAGCCCATAACCTGTTCTCGGCCTCTTCGAAGACAAGCGACCGAGGCCCGTAGAAGACTTCGTCTGCAACCTCCTCCTGGTGGCGTGGCAGGCAATGCATGAATTTCCACCCGGGCTTGGCTCCACCACGTCTCGCTAGCTCTTCCGTGATTTGATAGCCGGCAAATGCCTTGAGCCTCTTTTGCGTCTCAGTTTCCTGCCCCATCGAAACCCACGTGTCTGTGACCAAAATGTCTGCATCTTTAACGGCCTCTTCTGGCACGCTGGTCTCAAACAGCATCCCCGGCGATGGGATCCCCGAGCCGACTGACGTAATGAGGTCCTTCATGACGTCTGGGATGCCATAGCCGGGAGGAGACGCCACCGAGATGTCGACGCCGAGCTTCACGCAGGCGGTCGCCAGGTCGAAGAGAACGTTGTTGGAATCACCGATCCAGGCCACCTTCAAGGGCCCCAGGCCCAAGTCCGGGGCGGACAGCTGCGGCGAGGACGGGAACGCCGAGTGCATGGTCAGAAAATCTGCAATGATCTGTAGAGGGTGGAAGTCATCGGACAGCGCGTTGATGACGGGCACGCTAGAGTCCTTTGCAAGCCCTGCCACATCAGAGTGGGGACCGACCCGGGCCACGATACACGATGTCATTGACGAAATCACGACTGATGTGTCATAGAGAGACTCATTCACCTGCCAAGAGGATTCGGTAAGCGGGGGTTCATGGGGAGAAGTGAGAGCACGACATTGGAGATGGGGCTCAGTACTCCGAGTTGGATATCATCTTTTCCCAGGAACATCGGGTGTCCGCCCATCAGAGCCACCGCGGCCTCGGTGGAGACCCTGGTCCTCGTGCTTCTCTTGCTGAACATCATAGCCACTGTCTTGCTCGAGAGGGAATGGGTAAGAGAGCTGGAAACGCCGCCAGCCTTGACTGCATGTTTGTGAGACGCTGCCGAGCAAACGAGAGCTGTGAACTCCGCGGCCGTGAGGTCAGCAATTGACATCAAGTGCCGAGGCCGAGACAACGTGGATTGTTGCCGTCGGAAAAGACTAAGCGCTCGAAGTGCAGGCCGGTGCATGATGAGCAAACAACGTAGGAAAAGAATGTAGGTAGTAGGTAGCTAAGGTACCGAGGTAGGTAGCTAGGGTACCCAAGTACCCAGGTAAGGTAGGCAAGTTAGGTAGGCAAGGTATCGAGGTCGGTAAGGTAAGGTAGGCAAGTTGGTAAGGCACTGTGGGCTTTGACAACCTGTGGGCGTGCCAGTTCTGACAATGGACTGCAAGAGGGATTAACTCTTATTATTAGAGGGTCTATGGCGCGGCAAAGCCCAGCAATTTGCCCTTATTACACCCGCAGGTGCCTCTCAACGTCGCAACACGAGTATGGAAGTATGACTCTTGAGATGTGAGATGTGTCGATCCCGTCACCGAGTAAACTCAGAGCATGAGTTGCCTTGTTCTACTCCTATCACCCTCAATTGAATATCTTTTTACCGTGGATACAGTGCTCAACCCCACGTGATGCCAGCCTCTCCTTATGTACTGCCGATTATGGCGTGGCTAGCCCTCCATGCGATCAACACCCTGTCGGACCCACCCAGCTCAACGCGGGCTCCCGTCGTCATCAACACCAGCTTCCACGCCCCACGGGCAATAACAACCTGGCCCGTCCTGCACATCTTATTCTCTGGTCCCTCCCATTTATTCATCTCTTCCCTCTCGCTCGTTTCAAGAAAAAAAGAAGAAAAAAGAAGAAAAACATTCCATCCTTGCCAACTTCCTTTTAGTCTTCGCATAGAACTGTCAGCCTGCCTGCCTTTTCCTAGGTGGCATCCCATTCCTATCCAGGCTTGGCACAAGGACAGATGCCCTCATTATAGCCGCTGTGAACACCGTTTTCGACGGCCCTCGACAGCTGCGCAAATGTCTGATTCAGAGAGGTCCCCTCTACTCTCTGCGACTGTCAGGTCTTCAACAGGCACAGCAGACAGTTCGCTGGAGACGACGCCCCTTCTGTCGAGCCCCGATGTAAGGCCACTATACAACGGCGAAATTGACGGCAACAACTACCGCGACGCCAATGGTGATGTCGCTTCTATCTCCCCGTCCTTCGAAAGCAATGCGCCCTCAAACGCAGCCGAAACGCCAAAAAATAGGGGCCACAGGTGGCCTTCCATCATCTCCATCGTGATTCTCGCGCTCTTGGCCGTGTCCATCATCGTTGTCGCCTTCTTCGTGCCCACTGCCGTCGAGAAGTATGCCAAGGAGGCCGCGGTGCTGGAACCGACCAGCCTCTCTCTCGAATCGATCACGGCGGATGGCGTCAGAGCCCGTGTCCAGGCCAACTTCAGGCTAGACGGCTCCAGAGTGAAGGACGACAATGTCCGGCGAGTGGGTCGACTCGCCACTTGGGTGGTGAGGCAGCTGGGGACGGAAGAGACCAAGGTCGACGTGTATCTGCCCGAGTATGACGGCGCGTTGCTCGGCACCGCCGCAGTGCCCCCTCTGGTGCTCAACATCATGGATGGACACGGCACTGCGGTCGATTTTGTCACCGAACTGACACCGGGGGACGCTGAGAGCGTTCGAAGCATCGCCAACGAGTGGCTGCGTGGAAGCCTCGATATGGTGCGCTTACGGGGCACGGCGAGCATCCAGCTTAAGTCTGGCCTCATTCCTCTCGGTACTCACACGGTGTCCGAGATTCTCGTTCTTGAAGGTCAATCTCTCTACAAATCCTTTGCGGCCCTATACTTCGGGGAGAAGTCCATTTTCTAGCACTGCACAGGCACAGACAAGCACAGACAGACACAGGCAGGTACAGGCACAGATGAGCTGCACACTTGGTAGCATGTCAAAACAGTCTCGCTTCCAAATCCCGTTCTCGTTCTCTCGCCCATATTTCTCTCGCGTTCCAGAGTTCTCTTTCCATCGTGTCTGTCTCGCCGTGCTTCCTTCCCGTAACGAATCATTGTCTTTTGTGCTGGATCCTGGGCTGACTCGTCGATTTCACCCCCAACCCCCTCTGCCTTGCAGCCAAAAACATTCCCCAGGTCCCCCATTACAACATCACGCGGCTGAATTTTGGGGAGGTCGTTCTCCCCAGGCCCCACAGCACAAGAGCAATTGTTGCGGATATCTCTGTTTCCGTCCTGAACAGGTTCCCCCTCCGGGTGGACATCCCCGAGCTCCGGTTTGACATACTCGTGCCCAACTGTGATCCCTCGGATCCTTACATCCCGGTTGCCGACGCAACAACCCGTCCTGTTGCCGTTTGGCCTCTATCCGAGGTGGTCGTCGAAGGCCGCGGCACCATCGAAGACCTGCCGGAATCCCTCACCTCCGCCTGTCCCGACTCGAGCTCGTCACCTCTCGACCTTCTGTTGAAGCAGTTCCTCAGCGGCGACGGCCCTACAGTGTTCGTCAGGGGTGCGCGGGACCCGCTACCCGGCACCCCAGACTGGATCTCGGAAATTCTTTCGAGCGTCACCGCACCCGTGCCGTTTCCCGCTTCTGGTGGATTTGATGACCTAGTGCGGGATTTCTCCCTGACCGACGTCCATTTCACCTTGCCCGATCCCCTGGCTGAGCCTGGCGATCCCGACGCGGACCCCAAGGTTTCGGGGACAATCCTAGTGTCAGCAGCGCTGCCGTCCGAGATGAACTTTGAGGTCAACGTTACGGACGTCAAGGCGGATGCAGACGTCTTTTACCGGTCCCAGAAGCTGGGGGAGCTCAACTTGCGAGAATGGCAGCCGGCAAACTCGACCAGGGTACCGTCCGATGCCCAGGACCGCGAGGCCAGGCTGAAGATCCAGTCTCGGATCATGGATGCCCCCCTCAATGTGACCGACGGGGACGTTCTCACGGACGTGATCCAAGCCCTCCTGTTTGGCAGCAAACCGATCCGCCTGGACATCAAGGCCGCCGTCGCGGTCAGGATAGACACCGTGCTGGGGACCTTCGTGCTGAAGGATGTCCCCGCCCAGGGGAAGATACCAGTAAAACGTCCGTCTTCATTTTGATAGTGTCAGTCAGTCACTCACCCCTGTTCCCTTTCCCTCTGTCCCGCCTCACATAACGATGCTGGAGATTTGAGAATTCAAAGTCCACGCAGCCTTCAGAACTGAGACTTGGACCTTGAACAAGCACGCGGGCATTCTATATAAGTCTCTTTTTCCCCCCACCTTTTTTCTTTTTAAATATTTAGAAACGACCGCATCCCTAACGCAAATTTTTCTAACTTTCCTGACCGCAGCGCTGCCTAAGGGAACGCTGGGCAGCCTCGCGCCCAAAATCAGCGGGATCCAGATTACGGACACCACGTACAGCTCCGTCTCTCTCCAGGCCCTAGTCAACTTCACAAACCCGACTCCCTACTCGGCCAGCATCCCCTGGATTAATGTCCACGTGCTGAGCAACGGGTCCCTCGTTGGCGAGGCCACAGCAGAGAACCTCAGCATTTCATCGGGAAAGAACATAGGTGTCCTTGTGAGCGCCAGGTGGAACCCGTCTATGGGCGGTGACCTTGGGGAATCCACTGGGCGGGACCTGATATCACAGTACCTCTCTGGTTACAACACCACTGTAACCCTCAGGGCGCACAGGGGCAGCATCCCTTGTCGACCTCTTTTGGGCGAGGCTCTCTCCAAGGTTGACATTAACATATCTGCGCCCCACCTCGAGTTTCCAGGTAGGGACGACGACGAGCGCAGGCGCTTCATCCGCGACGCCACATTCCATTTATTTTCGTCAACAGCGACCTTCACGCTGCTTTCTCCGCTCGAGAGGAACATACTCTACGTCGAGAATGTAAACGCCACCGCGTTTTATAACCACACGGAGCCTGTGGGCACAATCGAATACAGCCTCCCGTTTGCCGCGACCCCGGGCGAATCACAGACGCCAAGACTCCCGGTTGAGTGGTCACTAGGATCAGACGGCTACGAAAAGCTACGAAGAGCCCTTGGCGGCAGGCTCAAGCTTGACGCCAGGGCCATCGTTGGGGTGCGGCTTGGCAATTGGAGAGAGACTGTCTGGTACGTGGGAAGGGGCATTGGTGCGAATATAAGGATATGACTCTTTTCCTTTGCACTTCACTTTTGTTGCGTATAGATCAGGTTACCCTCCGTCTCCGCCTCATTTGCTTGGAAGGGGAAGGGGAAGCAGAGGGCAAAGCAGGGCAAGGCAATGTAAGACAGGTCAAGGCAGGGCATGAAGGCGATAGAGGCGTCTTGGGCTAGGAGGCTTTCTCTCTCATTCTGTATCTACTCTTTTTTTGCTATATCTGGGCAGTTTTTCTTCTCTAATTTCCCCAGGTCGATGGAGTAATCCTGTGATCCAGAGCCCAGCCAGTCCTCCTCACAACCAGGTGGGTCGGAACACAAACGCAGGTCAGGGTCAGTACTTGCCTTTGAGTGACAAGGGGTATCCATGACTGGTGAGAACCGCTTTGCGCAGTCGACATTTCACCGGGCAAAGGGGCAAATGAGTAGAGGAGCAAGAGCAAACACGGGCTGCCATTGGCCCCGACCTACCCATCCTGGTCAGGGCCTTGCTGGGTGACCGTGTAACACCCTTACTGAAGGTGCCCTCAAAATGTCACCTTGGTTAAATTGAGGCGAGCTCGAGAGACCGGACATGGGAAGGCCATGTCTATCACGAGGCCAGCCAGCGTTTACAGCTTGCCTTGTTCACTCTTTCCATCCACTGGCTGGCCCGCCTGTGTAGGTGTATTTACCGATGTCGGTGTATAAACGGTTGCCTGCATCAGCCCCCCCCCTCTTGACTCCCAACTCCATGATGGCCAGCCAAGACAGGTTACTTCAGTGCCCAAGTATCCCAGTGATAAGCATCAAACACCGAGCCCTCAATAAACAGTAATGAATATCGGCCTCTGAACGATGGACTGAGACGAATAGTGTTTTAGTTGCATGCGCTTTCCCTTTCTTGCTGCTATTGCTGCTGGTACTGCTGCTGTTATTGCTGTTACAGTTATCGTTGTTGCTGTTATTAACGCTGTATGGCATTTGAGGGTATATCATGGCTCTCTTGCAAGAGCCTTAGAATTCTTTCATATATTTCTCAGCTCTCCTCTCTGTCACTCCCACCTTCTTGATTCTCCACCTAGAAGCGAACGGTGAATATTTATAGGTCGTCATGCCGCCTGATAACCATTTCCACCATCACCTACTTCCATTCGAAGAACCACAACTTGACTGCATGCCGTTGTAGATGGCATAGAGACAGGCTCTCCGGCACTTCAGCTTCCATTGTGCCCGTGTCAATATCTGCGAGGTGTCAGCTCGCCGTATATCCTGCTACGTGTGCTAGGGCACACCGAATGTTCCCCCGTGGAACAACATAACGACGTAAATGCTCTCGACCTCGCTCCCCCGACTCCCATAAGCTGCTGCTGGCGGTCTTTCAAACGCACATACCAACCGACGGCACCACTCGGAAATCCGCATGCGCGAAGGACAAAGGCAAATTTCACCGTCCTGGAGAAAGACAGAATCATAAGCAAGAGCTCAACGGACTCCTGATACCCAGGTAAAGCCAAGGCACCTTGTTTGTTTCCCTGTGGCCTCTCGTGAAGCATACCCAAAAAGCTCACGCAGAGCTTGTCCAGGTCCTACCTAATATTGTCATTCACTTTCTTCACCTTTGGCCCTTACGCCACTAAACCCAGGCACCGAAATCGTGATCTTTGGGATAGGCACTCTCACGCCCGACCCAACCAGGCAAGCTGAGGATGAGGAACCCGCCACTACCTACCTGCCTGCCTACCTACCTACCTACCCTACCTACCTTGGGCCCAGTGGGAAGGGTTCTGCTAGGCGCGTGCTGTGCTGCCAACCTCGGGTATTGTAAACCGACTTTCCCCTTCCTGCCTTGAACTTGGCCGAGTATCGTATCGCGCTTTCCTAATCCGGGGCCTCACATCAAGACGCACTGCATCATAGTGGCAAGAGGCTACCACCCCTGCTTTCCCTATCGCGACTTGCCCATTTAACCCGGGCTATACCGCACGAAACGGCGGCAAGAGGCATATCTTGGAAGGAGAGGGTGAATCGTCCTTACTCGACCTGCCTACCAGGTCATCAAGGGTAGTTGCCGAAATGGGCTTGCTAAAGGTGGCCAAAGGCGAGGCAGTCGTCGACGACTCGCAATCGGACGGCCTCGATGTCTCCGATAGCGATTCCTGTCTTATTAGCATGAAAATTTCCTCACCGTGTCGTGCTCCTCGACGCTCTCCTCGGCGATCTACCCCCAGTGGGACGACGAGAGCGATACTATCGTCAATACCATTCACATCAGCATCTGCTGGATCGACAACCCTGCCGGCCGCCGAGTCGCCAGAACCGCCAGAACCGCCAGAACCACCAGAGACGCTACGAACAACATCACCCTCGTCGACCTCCACTGCTCCAGAGCTCGACACTGCTGGCAGCATGGGGCCCAAGAACCGACCGCCCCCAAAGCGGGAGGCGAACATCGGTGACCTACTGACCGTGGCCGAGAAGAACGAACTGACGCTACTAGTAACCACAATCACCGATGCTGTCCGCAGCCAGATCGCCCGCAGTTTCGACGCGGCTTCGACATCGTCATCGCGAGACCCTGGGCAGCCGAGGTCCAAGCCATGGAATATGCTGCCATCCGGCCTGGACATGAAAAGCTTAGGCCCTGACCACAAGGAAAATCTGAGACCACCACGACAAGAGGATCAAGAGCTGGGAGGAGAGCCCGGTGCCATGGTGGCCAGAAATGAGGGTGACATGCTAATGCCGTCACTCGAAAACATGAAGAAAGACGTCTTGTCAACCTACCGAAGATGGCAAGCCTCTGTCATCAAGCGTGTCAACGAGATTGTTGTCTCGAGGGACCAGCCCGCACAGAGGACCACCACCGCGTCGACCTCGACAAAGACAGGTCCCGACCCCAAAGCTGGAAGCAGTAACAGAGCAAACCACAAGCATGGCAAACCACTTGCGGCAGCCACAAGCAACGCGGCGAACAGTAAGGCCCCCTCCATCTGTCCGACTATCGCCACAAACCGGTCATACGGACTGCCCAAAATCACAAACCGTCGATATATAGTCCTTGTATATGCCCCCGCTCTGGTCCTTGTCACCTGCTAACGGGAAATAGGGTCCCGTGTATCCGTAGTCCACGCGGATGCAGTCTTGCTGCAGCTGTACCCCGGGGTTCCAACTAGCCTGCACCTCCTGCCGACGGAGAAGAAGAGGCTGTTGCTGCACGCAATGCTGCTGCTGGTCCTGTCGCTGGAGAGCTACATGGCGTACCCCCGCGTCCTCTTACTCCACCTGGTGTCCTCCCTCCGCCTTTCTCCGCACGACTTAGCTGAGGATGAAGTCCGAGTTGGGGCGAGCCTGTCCCAGCTGGCCAAGGAGATCTGCGTCGAGGAACCCATGCAGAAGCGGCCAGAGGACGGTAAGAGCTCTCGACGATGGAAAGCGGGTCCTGCCAATGGCGGCGGGGTTCAGGCTGCTGCTGCTGCTGCTGCTGCTGGGCTTCCCGAGCCGCTTGAGAGTGCCGGCGTTGGCTCAGCCCAGCCCGGCGGCAACCTCGGGGCCTCGGCAGCAGCTGGCTTGCTTGGGCCTATGGCCGAGAATAGCTTGGTGATTGGTGCCTTGTTCGGCATCTACGGCGCTCGGGGCGCTGGGAAGATGATGGAGTCATATGCCAAGGAAATACCAGACCTCGGGCTCAGGCCCCTGTACGAATCTACAGAAGCTGAGTTCCATAGCGCCAAGGAGGTCGGGGTTGAGTATCGCAGGCTGCGCGTCGTCATCGGTGTGAGCGGCTGGCTGACCCATGAGGACGATGTCGTTGGCCCCTGGCGCACGTTGGGGCGCCAGGCGGAGGTGTATGCACTCAAATGGGAGGTGGAATCCTTGCTCAAGATGGGAGGCTCCCTGGTGACGGTGGCCAAGAGCGCAGCATGGTCGGCTGCAAAAAAGGAGATTGCGGCCCGTGCAAGCAAGCACCCTGGTTACTCACCGCTAAGCATACTGAAAAAGGAGGTGGCGTTGGACGGTGTGCCCGAGGCGCTGTGGCCGGTCAGCCTCCTCAAGATCAGCAAGATTGTCGACAACACGTGGAGCCTGTGCATGGTCCGTGCCGACAAGGCAGGCCTGGTGCTGGCCGAGACGATCATGAACCGGCTCCAGGGGGAGCGCAGTATCACCCTCATCGGATACAGCCTCGGTGCCCGGGTGGTTTATGCATGCCTCATGGCACTGGCAGAAAAAAGGGCTCTGGGTGTCGTTGAGAACGCAGTCCTGATGGGTACCCCGGCTCCATCCGACAGTCGGGTCTGGTCATCGCTGCGAAGCGTGGTGGCCGGCCGGCTGGTAAACGTCTATTCCGAGCAAGACTACATGCTGGGCTTCATGTACCGAACCAGTAGCGTTCAGTTCGGTGTTGCGGGACTGCAATGCATCGAGGGGCAACTGGGGATCGAGAACGTGAACGTGAGCTCGGTGGTTACTGGGCACCTGAGATACCAGTATCTCACCGGGACGATCCTCGACAACCTGGGATGGGAAGATATCGATGGGACGCAGGTGGCCAGGGACAGGGAGGCAATGTCACTCTTTGAGGAGAAGCTCGACATCGACGGGGGCTCGAGCAGTCCGGGCGAGCCAGCGACCGCGGCTGCTGCACATGCCAGCATCACCACCACGAAGGGGAAGGGGTTCGCAAGAGGAAGAGCCCCGGAAGTTCGCCAGGGAAGACCGAAGGCGAGGAGTCGGAAGTAGGCTCCACTTCCTCTTATGGCTTCACTCATCCCATTTCCTTATTCAATATACTTCCCCCTTCCCACCACTAATTTCGCATGGCAATCTTCTGTTTGGTCTTTCCCTTCAGAGCAGCTATTTTTCATTTACCCTCATAGTCTGGCAGTCCGATGACTCTAGATATTGACCCCCTCCCTGCCTGGCTGACTGCCTGCCCGCCCGCCCGCCTGTCCGCCTGCGTACGTAACCTCCCTGCGCACGCAGCAAGCTTGGTAGGTAGGATTTTGCCGCTTGCCAGGGTCACTTGGTCCCCAGGGCCGAAGTCCCTCATGATAGACGGACAGGGTACAGACTCCACATATACTAGTCGGTGTATACAAATTAGTTTGGGTAATGCTCAGAGACAGACGGGATGTATGTATACTTGCCGGTGAAGGAATATCGGAGACTCGCTAATGGCCAATTCACCTCCTTCCCACGATCCGCCCAGGTTGGCGGCGATTTGCCTCCAGAGATTGATTGATTATTACCTTCCAATTCCCCCTTCGAGGTCACCAGTCCCCTTTCGTAATGCCCACGCTGGCGCCTGTTATCCAGTGCGCGGAGGCTTAAGGCGACCTCGTCCCTCGGAATGGATGTCCGCTGGGCGAATGGGTGATTGGTGTTTGGGCGAGAGAATATCCGCCTAGGTGCCCGGTTGTCTACTGCGCCTCGGTGCCTCTCGCGACAAAGTATTTCCCTGCCTTCTGTGGAGCTGCCTGAAATACATCCCACTCATCAATCCTGTGATCTTCTGCCTGTGGGCGGCTTCTTCGGGGCCGCCGGCTGCGTCCCGACTGCGACTCCTGGGAAAGCTCCTCCTGGAGTTGGAGCACCCCAATAGTTGCCTCGGCGCGTCCTGTGGCCGTCTCATCCCTGATTGAGCTCAAGGGCGCCACGCCTGCCGTGTTGACGCTTTGGATGTCACGCACAAAGTGCAACTGGGACTGCAGCACCTGGATCATCCTTGACTCCTCCTCCTGAGTCTTGGGGCGCGGCAGTGCCGATAAACCAAGCAGGTGGTGGAGTTGTTTGGGTGAGATGCTATCACTTTCCTGCGCCGAGCCAGAGTCTGGGCTTGGTGGCAGCAGGGACCTGACTGACCATGTTGGTCGCGATAGGAGGTCGCGTAAATTTATCGCCTTGCACTGTTGGGAATAATATTGTCTAGAAACCCGAGAAGCGATTTCTATGGGCTGGTGCGTCAGACGCCGAAAGCTGAGGGGAGCCATAACTTCCGCTTGATACTGAAAGAGGGCACAAAGAAGGGTCGATGGTGGGTTAGGTTAATTGGGGAATCAGCAAGTCGACGGTTGGATTGCTTCCTCACTGACGTAAAGTGCTGAGAAGAAGCCTGAAACGAGGGTAGGGAAGAAACAAAAATGCATCAGGCTAGCAGGCAGGAGGCCATCAAGACTCGAAGACCGACAGTCGGCGGTCCCAAAGCGAAGGTGGGGTTAAATGTCACCCTATATGCCTTACATACCTCCACTGCCTAGCGTACGGATCCCTACTGCCCCCACCACCGTCACGGCCTCAGGCGGGCTAACGAGGTTGTCATCTATCTGGACAATCTAACCTTTGACACAAACCCATCAACACACATTGGAGTTCGCCTTCTCAGCCCCTGCAATCAGCTACTTCTTTATATCACTGCAAACGTATCCATAGCTCTGCGGCAAGTGGCAGCTAGTATCATGGCTGAGGATCCTCGTGCTCTTCTCCAGAAGGTTGGACCAGCGCCCCGCGCCCCGCTCACCTCCGCCCGCAATACTCCAGTCCTCCCAATCTCGCCCCAGCGTGCAACTATCCGGCGCCCCCATCGCCATCTTCTGCCTTTCTTCCCATGTTACAACCGACTGTCGCTGACACATACCGTTCTAATGTTTCTCGCAGGCCGACAAAGCCCTAGCCGGCGCTTCTGGTGGCTTCAGCTTCTTCGGTGGTCGAGAGGAGAAGTTTCAGAATGCGGCTGATCTCTATATCTCGGCCGCCAACGCATTGAGGATGCAAAATGCTCGTTAGTAAACCTTGAGATCGTTAGGTGGCGACATTTTAGTTCTTTGTGCTTCGATGTGGCCAGCTAGCTAATATACCGACCACCCGACGGCGTATTAGACCAGGAGGCTGGCCAGACCTTTGAGAAAGCGGCCAAAGTGCAGACGAACAACCTCAACGAGCCCGACGATGCGGCCAATACCTATGTTGACGCCTTCAAGTCCTACCGCAAAGCCAGCCCAGACGATGCGGCTCGTTGCGTGGAAATGGCCATCACGCAGTACTGCAAAAAGGGTAACTTTCGCAGGGCCGCCAGCTACAAGGAACAGCTAGGGGAGCTCTTCGAGGTCGAGGTCGGGGACTCGAAGCGTGCCATGGCCTCATACGAAGCTGCCGCTGGGTGGTATGATGGAGATGGAGCTGCTGCGTACGTCAGACCTCACAGCTCGCACCCCCAGAGTAACGGCGGAGCAACAGCTGACAAGCGACGGCGGGTGGCCGTGGCGTGATCCAGTCTTGCTACCAAACTCTGGCTGAAGGTGGCAGACATTGCGGCGATGGAAGGCGACTACTACAAGGCCATTGAGATCTACGAGAGGATCGCCGAGTCGGCTATCAACAACAACCTGATGAAGTACTCGGTCAAAGAGTATTTCCTGAAGGCCGGTCTCTGCCACCTGGCGACCAAGGATATGATCTCTGCCCAGAGGGCGCTCGAAAAATATGACGAGATCGACCGGACATTCCCGAGCACGCGCGAACACAAACTCCTTGAGGACATCTGCGAGGCGATCAAGGACAATAACCGGGAGAAGTTCGAGGACGATCTGGTCGCCTACGACAAGCTCACAAAGCTGGATAGGTGGAAGACGACCATCCTCCTGAAGATCAAGGCCCAGATCGAAGAGGCTGACAACGAGTTTTCTTGAGCTTGATGGCGTTCCTCCCTTATCCACTTGCTTTCCCCCTTGTCTTTTCCTGCCTCGTCTCTTGTCTGTCCTTGCTGTGACCCTTTCCCGGCGACCCGGACACTTCTCCCTTTCTAGGCTGGCGTATTATCTGGTCATTTTGGGACATACTTACTGTTAGGAGTAACTTGCCTTACTTAGGTACCTACCTAACCTACTTACTTACCTACCTACCCATCTACCCACCAACTGACTCACCCAGCCACTGGCGTCAATAGTGGGTGTAGGATTGCGTCCGGCCTCCCTTGTGTGTCGAACTGGCACCGCCGACAGCATATGGCTTGAGCATTCCGAATTGGTGTCGCACTTGTTGACGTGCTTGCTTGAACAGTTCAGACGAGCGGTATATTGCTGCTAGTGACAACATCATGGGCCGCCACCCGCTGGTCTACGTCTGGAGACTAGTCATTATATGGACCCAACATAACTTGTTTCAACTAACAGACCATTCTTTCTGCGTTTGACCATTTCTTTGTATATTTAAAGGAGCAGTTGAGGTTCGTTGTATGAACCACTATGTCGCCTTTTCGGTTGGGGGAAAGGTGGGGAGCTTCGGACAATGGCTTATCTGAAGCGGGGCAGACAGCGATAAGCATATTCACTACGTACCTGACGCACACTTTTATTCTCCTTTTTTCTTTCTTTCTTTCTTTTTTTCCTTTTTTTTTGTTGCCCTCCGTCGTCATCCCCAAATTCAGATTGGCCTGCCCAAGTTGCGGAAGTTTTCCTTGATTGCGGTGCCTGATGATGGGATTCTGATGATAGCTAGCCCCTAGGTATACGAGTCGCAGCGCGCAAACGGGTACAGACCATGGCTACCGCATCTTTACTCCAAAAACTGGACAAGATCCGAGACCCAAATTTGGAAAGTCAGAGACAGGTGGGTTACCAAATCAACCACTGCGTATGATGCTTGTCTAGCCAGCATCGGCTGTCATGTGTTTTGTTTTAATAACGTTTCCACCGTATGTTGAATACAGACACGGGCCGTTCTGGCAGCTATCGACGAAACCCTCAAGGAGCAAAACACCGAGCCAACTCCGACGGGATATTTCGCCGTCCTTCTCAGCCTCCTTGGCCGGGTCTCGACCACCGATGCCGTCCAGGAGGAACGGGCCGTATCGCTTGTCTACCTTCTCGACCTCGTAGCTCCCTCGGTGCCCCAGTCGCTCCTCCGCGCCAAGTTCACTCCGATATTCACACATCTAGCTCCAGCGCTTGCACTGCAGGATGCGCCCGCCCCTCTCCTTAGGCCGTCCATCGGCTGCCTGGAGACGCTGCTCCTTGCCCAGGACTCCAGCGCCTGGGGTCTTACAGTCGTTCAGATTGGGCCGCGAAGGGCAGTTGCTGGGTTGTTGAACCTGGCAATGGACCATCGCCCAAAGATCCGAAGGCGGGCCCAGGACGCCTTGGGCAAGTTGCTCAAGAACCCCCCCCCGAGTCCATCTCTGGACCACCCGGCGGCTGATATGTGTGCGGAGACCGCTATGAAGAGCATTGCCGACAAGGCGACTCGGGGGACACGGGCGACACGGGCGACACAGGCCACACAGTCGCACAAGGAGAAGAAAGTCTCGCTCCCGGAAGATGGGCCTGAGCTGATGCATGCGCTACAGCTCATCAGGACGATTGCTTCGGCAAGCGGCGGCTGGCCCAGCAAGAAGATCGAGCCTCTTTGTGAGCTTCTCCTCGGTATATCTAGGCACGGAAGCGAACACCTGACCATGGCCGTGTTCGATGTGTTCGAGATGGTGTTTGAGGGCATGGCGGATGAGGTTGCGCGCTCCAAGCTGCCTCGCCTGCTAGAGATTATCTCAGAGCTTCACCCGGCCCGAAACGATGCCCAGCTCCTCCCCCCGTGGATTGCGATCCTGTCGAGGGCCTACGATGTTGCTGCCCAGATGGAGCCAGAGGAGACATTTCAGGGGCTGCCTGAGGTGTTCGTCTCCATCTCTCAGTATCTGGAATCGAGCTCGGAGAATATTCGGATCTCAGCGTCACAGTGTCTCGTGTCGTTCCTGGCGAACTGCGTTCCGGCTCCGGTCCTGTTGGATCCCTCGATATTCGATGAGAAGGTGCTCGAGAAGCTTGCAAGTACCGCGGAGGGCCTCCTCAGTGTGAAGTATCAGGCAGCGTGGCCACAGACATTCAATGTGCTCGGCGCCATGTTTGACTCGCTCAGATGGAGGTCCGCCCCGCTCCTGGTCGACGTTGTCAGGGTTATCGGGGAGCTCCGGGGGAACGAATCCTTCTCAGGGAAAAAAGAGGCTGATGAGGTCCTGGGGAAGGCTATCAGGGCCATGGGCCCAGGAGCCGTACTTGGAGCGCTGCCGCTCAACCTCACCCAACCAAGCAAGGACCACCCCGGTCGGGTCTGGCTCCTGCCGCTGCTGAGAGACTACGTGGCGAACACGAACATGTCACACTTCAGATCGGAATTCGTCCCGCTTTCCGAGATCATGTTCCAGAGGGTCCTCGACAATGGTGATTCCGAGAAGACGATGGCGGCGAAGATCTACGAGACTGTCGTTCAGCAGATCTGGTCGATTTTGCCTGGCTACTGCGACCTGCCTCTCGACCTGCGGGAGTCATTCGATGAGCCCTTTGCCGAGCAGCTCTCCCACCTGCTGTACCAACAAGTTGAGCTGAGGCTGGATATATGCCGAGGCTTGCGCTGTCTGGTCGAGTCCCAACAGGCCATCGCATCGCTCTGCGATCAAAAGACTTTGCAAAAGGCGGAGGATGTGGAGAATCTAGTCTTGCAGAGCCGCATATCAAGGGAGCAGGCGTGTCAGAACCTGGACTACCTCGGCACCTTTGCAAGCAAATTCCTCGCCGTTCTCTTCAACGTCTACAGCCAAACACTCCCCCAGTCTCGCGGTCCCATCCTGCAGACTGTGAACGCCTACTTGAGCATCACCCCTGCGACGGAGCTTGGGGAGACGTTCAATCGTCTGTGCCAGATGCTGGCCGCGGCCTTGGAAGAGACAGCCTCCCAGCGTGCCACAACGGCTGGGGCCAAGGACCAAAGGCCAAGCGACCATCTGCCTTCGACGGCTCACACGCTCATGGACCTGGTGGTCACCATGTCCATATACCTTCCCAGGACAAGCTTCTCGGCGTTGTTCGAGATAGCGGCTGTGGTGATCTCAAAGCAGGACGACCCACAGCTGCAGAAGAAGGCTTACAAACTGATCTCGCGGCTTGCCGGGTCCGCCATCGGCAAAGAGGCCCTAGCCGAACGCCACCAGGAGCTGCAGGAGATCGTGCTGTCCAGCGCAAAGAAGGTGTCTGCGCCGGCAAGACGCGAGCGCCTAGCGGCCATGGCTGCCCTTCTCCCTTTTGTTCCCAGCGGCTCGCTTCACTTCATCCCCACCATCGTGCCCGAGGTCATAGTCTCTTGCAAAGAGCACAATGAGCGAGCCAGAAACACGGCGTTCGACCTGCTCGTCCTCATGGGCCAGAGGATGTCTGCTGAGGCCGGCGTCATGATCGACAACAGCAAGGTCCCCGGTATGCCGGCGGATGCGCGACCTGTTGCCGCAAGCATCGAGGAGTTTTTCACCATGCTCGGGGCCGGTCTTGCCAGCCACACACCCCATGTCATGTCGGCCTCAGTCACTGCCATTACCCGTACGCTGTATGCGTTCCACGATTCGGTAGCACCTGACACCATCGAGGACATCGTCAAGACGGTGGAGCTCTTCCTGACATCAAATAACAGAGAGCTGGTCAAGAGCATCCTGGGCTTTGTCAAGGTGTGCGTGACCAGCCTCCCGATGGAGATGATGCGGCCCCGCCTTGCTACCCTCGTTCCGTCTATAATGACTGCAAGCCACGAGCACAATGGCCACTTCCGGTCCCGGGTGAAGCACATCCTGGAGAGGATGGTCCGGCGTTTTGGGTTCGAGACGGTCAACAAGCACTTCCCAGAGGCCGACCGGAAGCTGGTGAGCGGCATACGGAGGTCCAAAGAGCGCAGCAAGAAGCGTAAGGAGTCATCGAGAGAAGACGCAGAGGCCAACGGCGACGACCAGCGTGTTCGGCGTCGCAACCAGTTTGAGAGTGAGTATGACCACGCCCTATTCGACAGCGATGACGCATCAGACGACTCGGAAGGCTCAAAGGAGGAGGTTTTGGGGAGGCCAGGCAAGGGCGGCAGGGGCGGCGGCGGCAGGGGGGGAAATACCTATATAGTGGAGGATGAAGACGAGCCCCTTGATCTCCTTGGAGGACACGCTCTCGCAAGAATCTCGTCGACGAAGCCCACACGGCTCCGAACAGCCACGAGGAGGAAGGCCAGGGTCGACATGGACGGGAAGCTCATCCTGGGCCGAGACAAGGATAACGGTGAAGACGTCAAAATGGTGGAGATCGACGGCCACACAGAGGAGGCTGAACAGAACGGCGTCGGGGCTTATGTGGCCGCGCTCAAGGGCAAGGACGTTCCCAAAAAGGGCCTGCGTGGCAAATTCAAGTGGTCAAACAAGCGCGGCAAGGATGCGGATGAAGATGATGAGGACCAGGAAATGGATGCCGGGCAGGTTACCTCTGCGCCAGTACACAAGCGCAAGGACCAGAAGCAGTTTGGTGGAGGACGCGACGCATCCCGTGGCCAGAGAGGCGGCGAGGGTGCAAGGACTGGCAAGGGGAGCATACCTTCGGGTAGAAAGGGCCTGGGTGACCCCAAGCGCCGAGGATCAATAGTCCAGGGGGGTATCGGCAAGTCAGGTAAGGGGCGGCGGTAGGTGTCCAAGTGAAAGGAGGTAAAGAGGTAGGGGGAGATGGCGTGAAGGGATGAATGTGATCTGTTCCTAGTGAAATATCATAAGTACCTTAGGTAGGCACGCAGATTACCATGAATGAATTCTCGGGTCTCCGTCCTTCACTAGCCTTTTTGACATTGGTTTTTCTCTTATACGTATGTCTTTTGCTGACAGGTACGTGGGTAGGTAGGTGCCCACACACACTGAAGGGAGGAGAGCTTGCACGGCGGTCTAAATACAGTGTTGGACCGAGATTAGGCATACTTCGCCAGGGTAGGTACTGAGCTGTGGTTGAGCCATGTGCAGCGCACCTGGAGGGATGTAGAGTCCTAACTACCTGCCTACCTACCTAGGTTAGGTAGGTGGGTATCTACCAATACATCTACCTACTTACTAACCAAGGTCAAAGGTTGGACGTAGGTAGGACTAGGTATGGATGTTGGGGGGGGAGGGGAATGCGCAATAATGGTCGACTAACTCCGACTCCAACCTGAATACAAGTCCTAGCCTTTGTCGCCATCTACCTGAATTTGCTAAAGATGATAGCCAAAATGAGTAGAACCAAAATGGTAATTATAGAGATGGTGATCACCCGATTCGTAGCCATCCTGTTTGTTTCGTGTCAAATGCGACGATTAGCATCCGTCAGCGGGGACCAATTTCGAGTAACCGATCGAGTAAGATTTCATGGAGAGAGTAACAGTACCTACGGGCCATGCCCCTCAGAGTCTTGACGCTCCGATCGACATAGGTTTCGCTCTGGACCAGGACCTCCGAGGTGTGCTGGATTTGAGCCCTCTGAGCCGCAAGATCGCGGAGGGTGCTTGCGCCGATGGCCTCTGTCTCGAGAGCGATGGCGTGGCTATCCTTGAGACGCCGCGAGCTGCGATCCAGACGATCGCTGCCCGACAGGAGCTGCTCCCTCTGCTCCAGCTGCGCATCCGTCGGGTTGTCCGAGTAGCGGTTGCCCAAAAGAGCGGAGCGGTCCTCAGCAAGGCCGCGGAGCCTGCGCTTGTAGCCATCGACATCCGTTTCGTAGTTGCGGAATCGCTGGTTCACCCTCGTCCGGGCGGATGACGGTATGTTCTTCTGCTTCTCCAGGCGCATTTGGCCCAGCTGGATCAAGGGAGTGATGGGTTAATGTCAGCAAGTATCTTCTGAAACAGATCGTGAGTCGGCGATGGGACCATCAACGGTCAGGAATGACGAACCAGCTCGTCGGCTTCCTCCAGCGCTCGCTCAGCCTGGCTGATGGCCGCCCTGCGTGGCTCGCCTGTCAATTCTGGGATTTGGTCAAGCTTCTGAGCGAGATCGGCCTGGACCAGCTTGAGCTCGGCCTCGTAGCTACTGAACAGCTCAGAGCCGCCCTCATTATCGGCAGAGCTTGCCATGACGGTGGGTGGGTGGAGCGTCGAGAAGTGGGAGGACGAAGGGAGACTGGGCCCTGGGGAGACGACGATGCGTATGGGGCGTCTCCGGGTTGGTTTCGGTATCGGCTGTAGTAATGGGCGACTGGCGGTTGAAGGTTGAAGGAACAACGTCCCAGGATTTACTTGGGGCGACAATGGCGACGTTGAACAATGGAGGAAAGGAGGGGGGATAGAGCTTTCTTCTTAGTGGGTTAATGGAACTGATGGAACTGATGAAACTGATTGAACGATGGAATGAGGAATGATGGAATGACGGGATCGGTTCGGTTGGTTGGCTGGAAGAAACGGTCGTCGCTTGCGTGGTTCATCCGCTTAGTCGCTTGCACGTGCGCGACTCCTACCACTCGGCACGCCGTACTAGTAAGATGCTCGTGATGCGTATCCTCCATAAACCGTGCAATGTATCAGCACCGTTGCGGACGGATCCGGACATTCCAGCCACGCACTTGCCACTGCAATTCGGTACGGAGTTACAAACTAGCCTCGAAATGCGTCACGTGGCTGGCACAAGGCTTATTTATTGCCTTTCGAGCACTCGTCTGCTGGACAATTTTCCTTCTCTTTCCTCATCATGAAAGTTGAATAACCCCGGCATTTGCAGAATATAGGCTCGCAGTCTGACGCAAGTCAATGGACTTTGGGTTGTATTAACCGGGCAGATCAAGACTGATTTTCAGTCTGGTGCTTCTAAGAATTGAATACTAGCGGTTGCCTTTTGTGGTAACACTCCAGTATGCGATCCCGTTGAGTCTCGACAAAATCAAGCTCAGTCCACATCGACCCCAGGGTTCATGTGGTGCAGAGAGCCTTCACCTGTGTTCAATCCTTCCACTATGCTTTCTATACCGTAAAGGTTAACATGACGGAGGAGGTAAGGGGGGAAAATAGGTATATATACTTCAAAAATAGAAAGGGGCATTTGTGTTGGGTTGAGGCAAACACAGTGATTCAGACTAGATCCATTGTCCCCAGCTACCTGTGGGTTGAATGCAATCAATCTATTGAGATCATGACAAGGAGCCCCTCCACTGGACTATGTTCGTGCTCTTAGCCTTGCGTGCTTGTCAGGCTCCGTTTGGGTAGGTTAGTACCTACTACCGTGGGTGTATCTTGGTCTCTCTCTTCTCTTTTTCATTTTCTTTTTCATCTTTTCTTTTTTTTAATACTCTATGACGCGCCAGTTCGGTTTGTGGCCGATACCTCGGGGCGGGTCAACCAAGTCCGTAGGTGTGTGAAACCGCCGGTCTTGCCGCAGCAATTTCATTGGTTCCCCCCTTTCCTTCCTGCCTTAGTTCGTTACTTACCCAACACCTATCCACAACAAGGTAGAACGAAAAAGAGAGAGAGAGAGAGAGAAAGGAAGACGAAGAAGAGAAAACATATACATACAATTCGTGGCAGCTTTGTGGCACCCTGGCATATGGTGACATTTTCCTCCGAGTTCCTCTCTCTTCCCATCTTCCGGTCGTCCCATCCACCCAACGCAATGGAACCAGGCTTACCCACTGCCGTTACGAGGAAGAAAGTCGCCATCATTGGAAGCGGCTCGGCCGGCACTGCGGCATTATGGGCTTTGACCAGGACGCAACATGATGTGTACGTCTACGAAGCAGCAAGTCGACTGGGAGGTCATACAAACACGGTGCCGTGGACTCTCGGGGAGCACACCACCACGGTCGACACTGGTTTCATTGTTATGAACACAGCTACATATCGTCAGTCTCCAGCAGCAGCTCTCCTACCCCCCTCTTCTCTCTCTCTTCCTCTTCTCTTCCTCTTCTTTTCTTCTCCTTTTCATTCTCACTTTGTCTTGCTGTTTGTGCCTTTTTTTCTGACAAAAGGAGGAGGGAGGGCAAAAATTGCAGCCAACTTCCTAAACTTTCTCGACCATGTCGGGGTGCCCACGGTCCCCACTCTGATGACCTTTGCCGTCTCTCGTGATCATGGCATCTTTGAATGGGCAGGGGCGAGCCTGGGGGCCGTCTTCTGCCAGCGCAAGAATGTCTTTTCACTACGCATGTGGCGGATGATTTTTGACATTGTTCGGTTCAACCAGTTCGCGCTTGACCTCCTGGTAGGGGCCGAGGAAGAAGGTTCCGGAGGAAGTTTTGGCTCTGAGGAGTCGATCGGCCAGTACCTGGACCGTGAAGGCTATTCGGATGCCTTTCGTGACGACTACTTGATTCCGATGACTGCAGCCGTCTGGAGCACCAGTCCAGACAGGTGCGCTCTGGAGTTTCCGGCCGTCACTCTTGTACGATTCCTGTAAGCTCACTCTCACTTGCTCCACCCACCCCGCTTCAGCGACGGCAGAATGGCAGGTTGGTAGAAGGACAGAACTGCAGAACGGCTTACCAAAGCAAAACATCAAACATGCGAAACACACTCAGCTGGAATCATCATCTTCTGTCGACTGTAGCGAAGAGACCGGACTGGCTCACCATACCGGGCGGGTCCAAGTCGTACCTCGACGCAGTCGTGAAAACGGTCAATCCCAACCACCTCTTCCTGAATACGACTGTCAAGGCGGCCTCCAACGACCCGGATGGCCGCGTCCGCTTGGTTCTGGAAGGCGGCGGATCGGAGGTCTACGATCATGTTGTGCTTGCAACCCACGGGGACCAGGCTTTCTCCATCATCAAGGAGTCGGCGACAGAGGTAGAAAAGGCGATCATGAACTCCTTCGAAGTGTCTGAGAACAACGCCGTCCTGCACTCGGACCTGTCTCTGATGCCTGCCTCTCGGCAAGCGTGGTCGAGCTGGAACTACATGACGCTGTCGTCTCCAGGGACGGGCAAAAACAACATTGACCAGGTCTGCCTCACATACAACATGAACATCCTCCAACACATACCCCGGGAGACGTTCGGCGATGTCCTGGTGACACTGAACCCACTGCACGATCCGGAGCCGAGCACAGTCCAAGGCCGCTACCGATACGCTCACCCTCTCTACACCCCAGTCGCTGTGAAGGCTCAGGGTCTCCTGCCCCGCATCCAGAACACACGCGGGATCAGCTACGCCGGGGCGTGGACAAAGTACGGCTTCCACGAGGATGGGTTTAGCAGCGGCCTGCTGGTTGCTAAGGATCACCTCGGGGCGGAGCTCCCGTTCCAATTCAAGGACTCGACCTTCAGTCGTGGCAGACGGCCGAAACTGGGAGTCCTGGATCGGCTCCTGAGGGTGGCAATCTTGTTCGTCCAGTTGATCTTCATCGATGGTGTGGGGAGGTCGATATCATCATTTTTGAAGGGCCCGTGGAGGTGGAGGCGTGCCCTGAAGCTTTGATAAAAATTCGAGGGCCCTGGAAAGCAACGGGGCTTGTTAGTGGCAAGGTCCGAGCCATTTTAGGAGCTTGCATGTGTTCCCCTTCGTCTACAACTACTCCGTATGCTTGAATCGAACCGCTGGCGCTACCTAGTATGTGCCTTCTTCTGTGTGGCGCGAGTTCGGACGGCACTAAAACCTAGTCCGTCCAGGACTCTAGACAGCTTTTTTGGTCTCGATATGCAATAAAAAGAATTTATACCTACGTTTCCTGCATTATGTTTCTTTGTCCGCCCCTAGCATGTACGGATACGCTTAAGTTAAGTGGTCCAGTAAGCACGGATTATCATACCCAGTATGGATCCGCTTAACTTGGAGGGACGATACGGATTGCGGACGGGGCAGGTAGGAGAGCTCTACGCTAAGAATGTTCAGAGCTGGGAGCTTTCAAACGATGCTTCTGCCCCCTCCCCCTCTCCCCCCCACCCCCCAAAACATCCCCTGTGTCGCCAATCGGATGATCGTGGAGTTTCTCCTTGTGCATGTACCCTCATTCTCTGCCTAATCGAATCGACCTCCCCAACCGCAAATTTCTCGAAAGAAGGCAAGGTACCACTAGGATGTTTGCCTCCGCCACAAGGCGCGTCCCTGGTATCTTCCGGGCGAGCTCATTAGGGCCCAGATGGTCGCATTGTTGGCCTGCGCAGAGAACGAGCCAGCCACTGAAGCGCTGGAAATCTCGCAGCCGTAACCTGCCAACTGGCCCGGCAAGGAAATCGCACGCTGGTGCTACACCTAGCATGGAGCAAGTGCGCGCCGTGTACAAGCAGCGGAACAGAACCACGATGTATGTGCTGGAAAGTCGGACAGCAGCATCGTCATCACCTCACAAAACTTGTTCCCAATCTTTGCCCAGATGCTGAACAAAACCTCTGCCCCCACCTTCTCCTACGCCTCCACAAAAATTGTAGGTTTTATACGCTCAGCATCATTCTGGGGACAGTCGCTTTCTCATACGGGTCCGTCCCGATGTATAAGATGGTACGCCTCCTTTTCGTTCTGCTGGTCACTGCGTCATTGCCGGAGCGACCAGAGTTAGGGAGGAGAGCTAGGGAGGAGAGCCAGGGAGGAGAGCCAGGGAGGGGAGCCAGTGAGGAGAGCTAGGGAGCCATGGAGGCGGGATGTCTCTCCCAGTAAACGTCGCTAACACGGCCTGTCACAGATATGCCAGACAACTGGCTGGGGCGGCCAGCCGGTCCGAGCATCAGGCCACGGAGGTGCCGCCGGGGATGGCAACATTGCGGACCGCCTGCAGCCGGTGACTGACGCGAAGAGGATCCGGGTCACGTTCAACGCATCCGTGTCCGACGTACTCCCCTGGCAGTTTGTTCCGCAGCAGCGCGAAGTGCGAGTCCTGCCGGGCGAGACAGCCCTGGCCTTCTACACCGCGACGAACAAGAGCGACTCGGACATCATCGGCGTCGCCACCTACAGCGTGACCCCGGCGCAGGTGGCGCCCTACTTCAGCAAGATCCAGTGCTTCTGTTTTGAAGAGCAGAGACTGAACGCGGGCGAGACGGTCGATATGCCCGTCTTCTTCTATCTCGATCCGGACATGTTGAACGACATCAACATGAGGGGGATTGAGACTGTGACGCTATCCTATACTTTCTTTAGTGAGTTCCACCAGCCTTAATCAACCGCACCAGACGAACCACCACCGAGCCGACGGTTGGCATATTATCTACCAACTCAGCTGGGAAACGAGCGGGAATGATGCTGACTGGACGCGATACGACGCAGAGGCGAGATATGACAACAATGGCAACATAAAGGGATTCTCACTACCGACAACATGATGTTGAGGGAGTGGTGCGGGCTTCTTTACTGCAGATGCGTTGTGCCCAGAAACTGTAGAATCACGGAAGTGTATGATATGTACGTACGTAAAGAAATCAAGGTAGAGCTACGATGGTATATAGGATATAGAAGAAAGACGACGTGGGTACTTCTGTGATGGGCCTATGGCCCGCCAGGCGCTTCGACTCTGAACTCACATTGATGATAATTGACGAAAGTGGAACCATGTGCCCCACAAGTTTGGTGACAGGGGCGAGGTGCCTCCGGAGTAGGCGCCTCACGCAACACGACGGGAAGCATCACCCTCGGCACTATCGTTTTCTTGGAGACAGCGACGTCGTTCTTCTCTACTTACCTGCCTACCTAGGTACTTTCCTACATTACTACTGATACGTCCGTTCCTAAAAGGCCTCGACTTTAACTGTTTGGCAACTTCCATTCTCATCTGTCAATCCGCAGACATTGAAGCTTCTAGTACTCGTTAGTGCCTGGTCTTGCTGGGTCGAGCATAGGTCGCTACCTAGTGTACGCATTACCTAGGCCAGCTAAACATCCATAGCTCCCTAGGTACCTACCTAGGTGGCTGTAGGTACCTAACTACTTGCCTAGGCACCTACCTACCTGCCTGCCTGTCCAAGGTACCGACATACATACCTTAGGTAGCTCATCAACTAGGCTGGGCGCGTCTGGGTCATCTGCCCATCAGCAAAACGCCTCATAGCTTTTCATCGATTTGCGCGCGCAAAATCAATTGCCTGGACGAGCAACCCCCCATTCCCCAAGCTGCCAGACATGTCTTGATACCAGTAGTATGAAGGCAGTTCTACCTGGCAAGCCCGAATCCCAGCCCCAAGCCCTTGCAACAGGCTTCTGGGATTCTAAGCGCATTATCGTGAGCAAATTCAGGCTCCTGGCCTCCTGCCCCCCCTGGCATCTTGGCCCCTTGACCTCGACCAGGCTCGATCGTCCGTCTACTTACACCTGTACAAGTACTCACAAAAGCTGTCTGGAGCTAGGCCTACATTACCGGCAATGCCTTTGCGATATTGGCCGATCACCGGACCTTGGTCCAGACGGTCTACGATGACGATAACGGCGACGACGATGATGAATCGCCCCTCCAAGCAATCGCCTTCGACGAAGCCACCGGCAAGATAGCCACGGCGACACGGACTTTCGTCCGGATCTACAAGCCATTTGGGCAGGAACACCACGCGCTCAAGTGGGCTCTCCAATCAAGCTTCGAGCCGTTCCCAGATGATGAGGACACCTCCACCGCCATCTCGCTGTCCTGGGGCAGCTCCGAGGAGCTTTTGGTTGCGCGGTTGGGCCTGAAGGTGTACCAGACCTCATCGGAGCCAAGGTGCTCCTGGGCCAAGGCGCTTGCCGCCCCCGTACAGCACGCGAGCTTCTCGTACGACTCGGCCTACATCGCCTGCTTCGGCCACCATGACCGGCTGGTCAAGGTCTGGAGGCGTCTTAGCTTCGGGTCGGACGATGTCCGGTTCGACTTTGTCTACCTGCACCACCCGGAACCCGTCACCCGGATCCAGTGGAGGAGGCCATACCACGTGGACCAGACTATGGAGAATGTGCTCTATACGTTCTGCGCAGACAAGATGCTTCGCATCTGGACGGGATCAGATTCCCACGGCAGCCAACACCTGCAGCTGTGGGGGAAGGTCAACCTGCTGGACTCAATCAAGGGAGGGGAACCTGCTGGCAGCACAAGATGGGCATTCATCATCCACGGGCGCGATCTCTCTGCCGCGACCGAAACGGCAATTCAGGAAGGAAGCGCGAGCGGGTCCAGCGGCGGGCTTGGACTAGAGCACATAGTAGACGTGGCGAATAGGAACCCGGAGATGTGTCTGGTCTTGGACGGCTCCGGTAGGATGTCTGCTTGGGCTCTGGAGGATGTGGGTTGCAGGTCGATGGTCTTGCCGATGCCGCCGCCGCCGCCGCCGACGACGACGACGATAAGGACAGGCACGAGCTGCAACAGCGCGCCTCAGCGAATATTCAACGCCGCACAGGTATTCTCTGCGGACTTTGACTTCTCCAGTCTCGTGTCTCTCGGGCCTGGCCACCACGTCGAGATCTACAACTACTGCAACAAGGCCGCCGGCCACCTCCACATCCTTCTGCACGATTTTCGGGGAACACTCAGCGTGTATGACGCCAACGTCGCGGCCATGCTGAGCGAGTCGACGCCTCTGGGGCAACCGCGCCTCCGTCTCGAGGGCACCTGGTGTGGGCACTCGGCCCCCATCCAGAAGATCGTACGTAACGTCAGCGGGCGTGCGATCGTCTCGAGGACCAAGGATGGCGAGGGTGTCGTCTGGAAGCACAAATTGCGCAGTGGGGATGGCAGCGGTGGCCCCTTGACAACCCTATCGCAGCAGGCCCTGATCCCGAAGCAAGGGCACATACACAGAATATGCCTACTCCGGAAGGGGCGCTTCGTCGTATTTCTGCACCGCGACCAGATCTCCCTCTGGGACTGTAAGCCCCACAGCGGCCCGCGCCTTGCAGCCGAATGCGCGTTCGCCATCCGCGGGAAGCCGCTTTGTCTGTTGATCCTCCCACGGCAGCGGGCGGATGACTACTCGTCGGCCCACATCGCGACGGTAACGTCGGAGAAGCAGGGCCTCGTGTGGGAGGTCAAGCTACCCTACGCGGCGCCGCCAGCCTCGAACCGGCCGGGCCTGTCGAAAGGGGCGGAAGGGTTGCAAGGGTTGAAAGGGCTGAAAGGGCTGAAAGGACTGAAGAACCACAGCAGATCGGCGCCGTCCATTAACGAATTCTTTCGGTTTGAGCTGGAAGGGGCGGGCGACCTTGCCTACGTCCTCCCCGTCGATCCTGCCGGGTCATCGCCCCTCGTCTCGGGGTTCCTGGACGTGTTTGCGCGGGACGTGGCGGTCTCGTACACGCGCCAAGGCCGGGTGGAGTTCTGGACCGCGCGCGTTGACCAGGAGGGGCGGCGGGTCGAGTGGCTGTCGACGGCCTCGATGGAGACGGGTGTATCGGAGCCAGCGCTCGTCAGCGGCAGCACCCTGAAGAAGGCGGCGCTAGTCAACTCGAGCAGGTCTGCGGTCACCATCTGGGACATCAGGGGTGGCGGGTTGGAGTACGCACAGGACTTTGAGAGCCAAAACGCAGTCAGAGATCTCGATTGGACGTCGACGCCTGACTTACAGTCGATTCTTGCCATCGGCTTCCCCTACCGGGTTGTCCTCGTGTCCCAGATGCGGTTCGACTACCTCAACAAAGGCCCCGCTTGGGCGACGGTCAGGGAAATCAGTATCCGTGACCTGACGCCCCACCCGATCGGAGATTCGACCTGGTTGGGCGACGGACACCTTGTCATTGGGGCCGGCAACCAACTCTTCGTCTACGACCGGCAGTTTGACGTGTCTAACTCGCTAGTCACCACGCTGCGGCTTCCACACCGCAAGGACGGCATGTGGGACATATTTGACGTCGTACAGCGCCTGAACGGTCCCCTGCCCGTGTTCCACCCCCAGTTCCTGAGCCAGTGCATGCTCGCTGGCAAGAGCGCCCTTGTTCAGCGTATACTGCTTTCGCTCCACCAGGCACTCAAGTTCTGGGTCGAGGGCGAGGCGATAGACGACTATCTCGGCCTCGATGTGGAGGAGTTTTACGCGGGTGCTGGCGTGGGGGGGAGTCGGCAACACCACACGCACCCATCGGCGCCGGAGACGAGCACCGACCATGTCCAAGATCAAGGTTCCTACTTCTCGACGACGAGCAACTCGTATGACGGGGTCGAAGAGGTCTTCGACGAGGAGATTGCCCACCTGATCAATGAAAAGCTCACCAGAGTGGCCCTGCCGCAGCTGTCTGGCCACGAGCAGATCCAGCTGGCCGACATTGTCGAGTGCTCGGGCCTCGTGGAGACACACCGTCGGTCCATGGACGAGAACGGGGCCAGATTCATGCTCTTCTTCCGGCAGCACGCGCTGCGCAAGGGCCGCACAAACGAGATCCACATGTCATGGAGAGAGATCAACTGGGCCTACCACTCCACAAGCCAGGACATCTTGGTGGACTTTGTCTTCCGCCAAAACCACGGGTCGCTCCTTTGGGAGACGGCTCGAGAGAGCGGCATGTTCATGTGGCTAACCGACAATGCTGCAGTGGTAAGTTTTGTTAGCAGTTTTCCCAATCTTGTTTTTACCTCCTGCTCTCCTGATCCCTACATCTATCTAATGTCAATCCCTCCGTCTCCCTCTCTACGTGTTTTCATGTCTCCATCACAGAGGAAACAGTTCGAGATCATCGCCAGAAACGAATACACAAAGAGTGAGATGAAGAACCCCGTAGATTGTAGTTTATTCTACCTTGCCTTGAGGAAGAAAACTGTTCTACAGGGGCTGTGGCGCATGGCCAGCTGGAACCGAGAGCAGGCAGCCACGCAGAGGCTGCTCGCCAACAACTTCGACGACCCGAAGTGGAGGACAACTGCGTTGAAGAATGCCTATGCGTTAATGAGCAAGAGAAGATTCGGTAAGTGAAACTAAGACAACCTGTTTTCCCTTTTTATTACATTTTTATTTTTATTTTAGGTTCTTGTTTTCCCCTCTCTCTCTCTCTCTCCGTGTTTCTCTTTTCTATTTGTTCCTTCCTCCCCGTGGAGATGACATGGCTCACGCAGAGGTGTAGAATACGCAGTCGCCTTCTTCCTTCTGGGGGATCACCTTCAAGATGCAGTCAATGTTTGTCTGAACCAGCTGAAGGACATGCAGCTTGCCATCGCAATTGCCCGTGTATACGAGGGTGGTGACCACGGCCCCGTCCTACGCCGGCTGTTGGAGGAAGAGGTCCTCGCCGTGGCAGCGCAAGAGGGGAACCGATGGCTGGCGTCTTGGGCATTCTGGATGCTTCACCGGAGAGACATGGCCGTCCGGGCATTGATAGTATGTTCCGTGTTCAAACCACCTTGACCTCCACTTGATTGCCACTTCGTTATCCCTCAACTTCCTCTCCTGCTGACAGTCAACTTCCAATCCTCCTCGAAGACACCCGTCTTTACACTCCTGGAAACGCCGGCCTCGCCGGACATCAAGTCAAGGCTGTTCCTCACGGACGATCCGGCACTTGTCATTTTGTACTCTCAGCTTCGACAGAAGACCCTCCAAACACTGCGAGGGGCATCTAAGGTCACGCCAAAGGTGGAGTGGGAGTTCGTGCTGCACAATGCGAGGCTATACGACCGGATGGGCTGCGACCTCCTCGGGCTAGATCTAGTGAGGAACTGGGAGTTCCTGCGCCCCTCGCCTCAGGCGGAAGTCGGTCTGGGTGGGGATATCGACCCGCTCAGGCTGCTCCGACGCAGGAGCTCTCTGGTGGTTGCGGACCTGCCCGTGGCGACCATGGCGACCATGGCGACCATGGGTCCCAAAGGGGTGCGGGGCTTCCAGCAGTCGGGACCACCACCGAGCGTCTTTGAGGAGCCGGACTCGAATTCGCTGTTGGACAGCTTTGGTTTTTAGCCTGGTATTACTCCGTATGTACTCGTTGAGATTGCCAAGCGATCGATGCCGTCTTGGGTCTAAATGTACCAAATTAAGTGCTGCATGCTACTATGACCAAGCATCAATGGTAATCTTGGTGTGATCATAGTCGATGCAAGTCAATCTTGCGCCTTGTATTATAGTGTATAGTTCAGTGGTACCTACCGCCTACCTAGTCTCAGTAGTGCAGCTCAAACTAGAATCAATTTGAACGTACCCATGGAACATGACTCTTGGTCGCCTGGAAGTATGGAATTTTTGAGTCGAGGACATGCCCGGCCAAAATATCTGTCATTCTACTGCGAGGCTAGCGTGGTATCTAATTACCTAGGTACCTAGTCACAATCGTAGTGGGTACACGACCGACTTCGCCCACAGCAACTGATCTGAGCATTGAAACTAGGTAATCCGTTCCGCGAGACCGGATTACTTTCAAATCGGGCCCAGCGCGCGGTACTGAGAATACTCGTGATACTCTTCATGATTCTTACGACGGCACTGGGTTCTCATACACAACAATCGCTCCCTGCGAATCTAAATTATTTCGAAATTCTGGGTTAACATGTCGCCCGATAGAGGAGATTTGTTCTCCAACATCCATCCGGCAGCCTCCGCCAAGTCGGGGTCTTCCTCGTCTTCCTCCTTGGCCGTCGGCACCTCTGGGACCGTCGATGCCGTCGATGCCGTCGATGCCGTCGATGCTGTCGACAGTCTCGAATGTCTCAACGGCCTCGACGGCCTCGACGGCCTTGATGAGGGGTCCTCGTCATTCGTGTCACTGGCGGCAAGGACTGGGCTGGTGGGTCCGGTCGAGCCCGTGCCTGCCTTCACGGAGGGCCGCAGCTTTACCATTCGAGGGGTGCTGGTCGGTCTGTCTATCGGAGTCGTCCTCTGCTTCTCCAACATGTATTTCGGCCTGCAGACTGGCTGGATTTCGACCATGACGATGCCGGCCAGCCTGCTGGGCTACGGCTTCTTCAAAACGCTGTCCCGCCACCTGAAGTATCCGTTCAGCCCAGTTGAGAACGTGCTCGTGCAGACGGTGGCTGCCAGTGTAGGCATTGTGCCGCTGGGAGCCGGGTTTGTTGGGGTGGTAAGTCCCTCCTTTTGCCTGCGTGTGCCTCCATCCATGTACCACCATGTGCCTCCATGTGCTTTGATGCACCCCCGTGTGCCTCCATGTGAGCCGTGTGTGCAAGACTGCGTGTGCTGATGATGGGAACGTGCTATTGCGTATCCAGATGCCAGCCTTGAACTACCTGCTCCTACCAGAGGAACTAGGACCGGTAAGGATGAGCATATGGGAGTCGATCATATGGTCTCTAGGCCTCTGTTACTTTGGATGTGTCTTTGCCATGCTTCTGTATGTCAAGGTAACGGCCTTTTCACCCGTTGAATCCCTTGGTTCTTTTCTCCTCCTCCCGTCCACGACGTCCACCCCGCCCACCCTCTCCAGCAAGGTGATCGATACCGCCCAAGAGCATATCAAACTGACCACCTGTGGCCTCATCTTATTTGGCCCTCCGAATCCACATCAGGCGGCGCCAGGTCATCATCCGCGAACGCCTCCGGTTCCCCAGCGGCTTCAGTACCGCAGTCTTGATCGGGGTCCTCCATGGAACGACGGGTAAGCGGCGGGGACATATGCGCCGGCACAGGCACAGGCAGGGGCGCGGGCACGCAGGCGTCTGGCGAGACTCGGTCTCGGCCGGCGGGTTTGCAAGTCTCGCCGGCTTTCGGCAGGAGCTCGATTGCAGCGGCTGGCCGGATGAGGCCCAGAGTCAGGCTCATCACGGCGTCGACAACGGCCAGGGGACTGATGCAGGGCCGGACGTAGAAGGAGAACATAATCAGGACGAGTGGAAGGCCAATGTGCGCCTCCTGGGGTTATGCTTCTGCATTTCTGGTCTCCTGACCCTCTCGACGTACTTCGTGCCTGTCCTGAGAAACGTCCCCGTCTTTGGATATGCCGCTGCAGAGTGGCTGTGGACACTGAACCCCAGCCTGGCCTATGTCGGGCAGGGGATCATCATGGGGCCAGCTACAACCTTTCACATGCTGCTCGGTGCCATCGTAGGCTGGGGAGTCTTATCTCCGCTGGCCAAGCACAAAGGCTGGGCACCGGGTCCGATCGACAACTGGGAGACGGGTAGCAAGGGCTGGATTGTATGGACCTCGTTGTCCATCATGCTGGCGGACTCCATTGTCAGCCTTGGCTACGTGGCATTCCAGTCCGCGCAACCCTACATGTCGAGCCTTTGGGGGGGGTGGAAAGGCAGATATGGGTATGTATCTGTTGGCTTGCCACCTGTGGCGGCTCGGAGGCAGCGAGAGCAGGTTCGGAGCGAGGGAGATGGTGAAGAAGAAGAATATGATGATGATGATGATGATGATGATGATGAGGAGGAGGAGGAGGAGGAGGAGGAGGAGGAGGATGAGGAAGGAGAAGAACAAGAAGAAGAATACGCGGGGCACTATGTGGGCG